>JAPQLA010000013.1:4246662-4264717 GCA_029822935.1 Naso vlamingii | reverse complement strand
CAGCAGTATAGCAGAATGAAAGTGTCACGCTGTGTTTTGTATGAGTACATCGAGTCACTTACCAGGGAAACCATAAATGTCGCCCATACTGTTTGAAAACATGCTGAATTTCTTGAGTGAACACGTGTTTTGAGATTAGCTGGAGCTGGAAGGCAGTTGGCTAAATTTATACACTTTTCTGATCAGTTAATTGATAGAGTAATAAATAGATTTTTTTTTTTTTTTTTTTTTTAATGCAAGTGGCAGCAGTGTAAAGATTCTTCAAATCCATGTTTTAGGTTAAACTTAAATTTTTGAGCCACAGTCGGGACAAACAAAAACTGTGTGTAGTGACTTCCTGGAGTGATCTCGTGATTCACCTCAAAAGAACCTCTTCCAGTATTAATGTTGAGCTGGTAGGCTCAGCACATCCTGGCACAAACAACATATGCAAAGCACACTAATGAGAGTGGTGTCAGTGTCGTCTAAGTGTTGAATAATTTCTTTGTGTGTTTGTTTGTTTGTTTGTCTAATCAGGCGTCTTAGAGCACCCTCCCTTGCGAGCTAACCTTTACTTATTGATGGAGGCATTATCCTTATTCTAAAGAGATTAACCACCACTTCTGTCTCTCTGTTCGGATTTGATGCACCCGCGGAGGCCATGCAGCGCACACATCTCTCTTCTCTCCGACACTCTCGCAGGAGAGACACCGTCGACCTCTCTTTCCACTGTAGCTTGACAGGAGAGCAAACTGCTCCCCACTTGTCAGAATAGAGAGCACTTTCTTTGGGCTATTTTCGGGTAGAGGCAGGAGCAAGGTGGGCAGGGGAATAAAGGGAGGAGGCAGAGAATGCATGTTTTCCTTTATCGAAAAATCAATTCTGCTTTAGTAGCGTTTCCACCTGATTCCCCATGATATGAAATTTGAAAAAACACTGCATCGCTAGAACACGCAGTTCTAGCTGGAGGCTTTATTAGAACTGAAGTCATGTTTATGTTTGGAAATTTAGTTTTGCAATACTTGTTGTCTTGTGACTAATTAAATACTGTCATTTTTCAAGAGGTGGAGAACAAAATAAGAGTGAAGCTGAACTTAAGACACTTAACCATTTGTATGTATGAATATGGTACCTTGTGTGACTCTCACTAGCTTTGTTCACAAGTACAGAATTTCTTTAATCTGATCAAAATCTTAAGTGATTAGAGATTCCAACTTCGCTGTTTACATGGATGCTAAATAAAGTGATCTGATCATGACATGTGTATAAATGCATCAAATGTTTAATCAGAATGAACCATTTTGACATGGGCAGTTTTCAAATTTTCCAGAAATAGAAGGAAAAAAAAGCTTTGGTTCTGCCCGTGTTCTAACTAGGGCTGGGTATTGTTAAGAAAGATTCAGTGCTGGTACCAATTCCAGTACGCTGACTTCAGTATTGAACACATACTTATGGTCAGCCCTGTCTCTGCATGTAATCTGGTGTTTTTCCTGCAAAAGACGAGAGCGCAGCCAATCAGCAGTACTCTTAGATCATGGCACAACAAGCATGCTGCATGTGTATTGGCTCACTAATGCTATTGAGATTAATTCATTAGGTCATTTTGATACAAATTGAGATACCTGACATTTTTGGATACTCGATAATATTGAAGCCGTTTGGTTAGTACCATAAAAGTATGAATGATTGATACTCCGCCCTAGTTTTAAACAAACGCAGCTGTCGCTGCCTGGTCACTTCACGCCTTCAGATATTTCTCTACAGGCTCAGCAGCTACTTTTCCACAAGCTGTGAACACTCAGATTGATAGAGTTCCTTAACCATTTATGAGTTACAGGTATTTCTATACATGATATCCCAATTTTTAGAGGCTCAAAAGTAATTGCGCTAACTAACATTGCCGGAGCGTCCCCGGCAACAAGAAGCAGCAAGCGCCCGCTGTCCCATGTAACTCATTATAATGCAAAAATGATACAGTTCACAGGAGAGCAGACAGGAAGACAGCCTGAGCTTCTCTGTGTGGGAAACGTAGGACAGACATGTGCAACAAAAATAATCATACCCCAACCAAGAAGACATGGTCGGAGCAAATGTGTATATGGACACCAGTCGAAATAATGATCGGCACAACCCACCCCTCTCATTCGGAATGAAATTTCTTTCCAAATGGGCAATATTGGATAAGAATCTTCCAAAAGGCATGTTTACATGAGGCATTTTTTTCTGATCAGCCTTTTGTTCTGATTATTTGTGTCCATGTAAACATAACTGCTGTCATCCGTCTACATCTGGTCAACTCTGGCACCTCACTCACAGTCCTCCATCCTCTGCATCAGCGCTTATTAGCTGTGGCCCACTGAGCATGTCCGTCAGAGCCGACTGCCTCCTCCCCGTCTCTGTTTTGGCGCACCTTAGAATTTGTTCAGGATCACCGAGTGGTTCAGTGGTGGCTGTTGTTTGAGAATGATCTTTATTTCAGTGTATTTTCCTTGCCGGTAATTGTCTGCTCGGCAACTGAAGTGCCCGGCTCGAATTGAAATGTCAAGCTTTGTATCAGGGAGGACAAGTGAAGAGACTCTATAGAGGAGTGTTAAGCTGTATTGATGAAATTGGTGCAGCTTTTGAAACCATGTGATTATCATGACTGCTGTTATGTACTGATGCAGAACAAGCGAAAAAGTAATCTGATGGTCAAGTTTGCCATAAGCTCAAAATGTTTGATGTGAAAAAAACGTTTCCAAAATTTAATATTTTAATTCTGATGCTATACTCTGTGAAGAAACTTTTCTGCATTTTATATGACTCCTTAAACTTGAAAATGTTCTTTTTATTTATGCACTGTTTATAATGCATGGTATCCTTCATCTTATGCATGAAGGAAAGCAGCTTGTGGCAAGGCGTGCCCGCATGTAGTTTATTTAAATAAGAAATAGCTGAAACAAAAATGTAGTGGATCTCATCTCATTGATTAAAGTTCCTCTCCAGGCATTCATCAAGCCCCGAAAAACTTGGTGTCTTTCCGTAAATTACATAGATAGGGGTTTTTTTGTTTGTTTGTGGGGGTTTTTTTTGGTCGGTGTGGAAAAAAACAAACAAAACTGTCATTCCTTACATTTGCTTGGATGTAACTTTGCACTTTTGCTTTCATGTCGTTCGCACAAATCTAAACCGTGGATGTCTGGATTAGAGATGGGCCGGGGTAAAAGTTTCTAAACTAGTTTGATGTTAAGCCAAATTCCAGACCGGAGCGATGTACATGGCGATCAAAACAACAGCTGCTGTGTGTGAATACAACAGAGCTGCACAACATAACTTGATAATGGTACACTATGGAATTATGTAATGAACACAGACAGGACGTTGTTAAGTTATCCAACGTTTCTGAGACTTCTACAACCAATACAGTGCTGACATGATAATATCAGCCGTAGTTACTGATAGAAAACCCTCCCTTCCTCCTGATGCTACTAGCTTATGCTAACGGCTGTGTGTCTTGAAAATGTTACACGGAGCTGTGCAGCCTGAGCTCTCAACTGAATAGTGTTCTAACTGTCATTCATTTTAGTTTATAGCCAAACCAAACACCATAACATGATCATCACAGTGTCTTGTTGCTTGTTGCTAATACAGTATGAGTTAGATTTATGTGCGTCGTCAGGCCATTTAGTGTCAGTACATGTTGCTGCTGATGTAGGCCTGTGCTCTCGGTTAGCCAGGATCTCACATAATGACTAATGCTGATTTAGATATATATCTAATTTGCATAGAATTAAACCGTTAATTAAAACAGAGAATTGGATTTCCCTGCAGGAATGGTTTGAGAAGTTTCTGTGGACCTTTTTTTTCTGTGAAAACTTACTCTGATTGTAATTTTTTCCAACTGCTGCAAATCATAACTGACTACACTCTGCGTTCACTGTGCAAAAGCCAAGTACAAACTTGTTGTACTTATTCTCGGAAGATCAAAACAAGGCTTATCAGGAAAAAAAGCTTCAGAAGAATTCTCTATGTGGCAGGGAAGAAAGATACCTTGGTTGATTCAAAATTACTCCACACAACCTTTCGCCTTGTGGCAACAGTATAAGTGAATCTGTAGTCCTGCTCTTGTCTGCCTCAGTTGGCCAAGATCATGCTCAGAAAACTTGATGAGCTGTCTGCCTTCAAACAGCGTGTATCCTGAGACTGAGGGAACCAGCATCAGAAAAAGCCTCACAGGCACTGAGGCAGCAGCAGATCCTGTTTTTGTTTTTTTTTCTTTTTTTCCTTACCTCCCAAACTGTCCACCTTTCCCCCCTTGTTGTTCTGTCTTGTTTTGGTTGATACAAACAACCTGGGCAGTCAGTGACCATGCAGAGAGCAAATGGAGCATGCCTAAAAACCTACTTTGTGTCACTAAAAATTGATATTAACATGGATAGATGTGCAGTTTCCCAAAACATACATATGTTGTAGCTTTAAAGGAACAGTTAATATTTAATTTATTAAAAAAATGACCTAAGATCACCAACAGAATGTGAAGATGTAGCATTAGCAAGATCTCTAAATATTCTGATTTAGGGTACATTCACACAAGGTAATCCTTACCGTGCCTAAACATGTAAGACCCCCAAAGTCCAGTTTGTTTGACTAGTGTCAGTGCTCTGTTCCATGCCCAAGCACGACACACTTTGTCGGCGCTGGCGCAGTTGGAAGTGGTGGGCTTCGGCACGGTACGAATGCACATGCACAAGCACAGTCACACAGCGCCAGCATCTCTGTGATTGCCTGTGGAGGACTCACCTTGAATTCAGGCAGACAACAGCATACGAAGTCCAGATAAAAAGCAGTGGAAAAATCTGTGACTCTCCTTTTGATCGCGGATATCAGAGGACAATTCAACAATTTTTTGCTTCGCAACTGTATGGGACAACTGGGCCAAGTGTGGGTGTGCCCCAAAGTTTCTTTCCTGTACTTGCACCTTCTGCAGCATGAAAGGGTTGGTTTACTCAGATTACTGCAAAATGTTTTTTCTATTGTCTGATATTTCGCTATGGGGCTAGTTTGGTTTTCTGCTGATGTTTTGTGGTGTTGACTGCATTGAATTTATGTACACAACACACAATCAACAATTTCCAGAGTGCTCTTTCGTTGGCAAAAAAAAAAAAAAAAAAAAAGTTCTGCTGGGAGCATAGTTCTGTTGATAAAAGCAACACAGTTTCGCAAAAGATTGTGATATTAACTGGGGTTTTTTTTTTTTTTTGGACCAGCAATGAACCTGACAGCGATTACCTATAGATCATGTCAGATATCACAAGCCTGAAATGTGCACAAATATGACACATTAAAGCACATAAATGCTCCCGTTAACAGTTGCTAGGGATAGTTAGTTAATATTGTTTGTGTACAAATGATGTCTCTTGATTAGCTATTATTTGCACGCTGCTGTTTCTTAATCAGACTAGATTAGATGAAGTTGCTAGGCAATAATAACTGAAATTCAAAGCCCATATTGTCAGGTTTTTTTATATGATACATTTCACATGACAGACGTGGATTGATGATGTACCTCAAATTACAAAGAAGAAAAATAGCAATGATACTTTCATTGCTTTGACCTTTGAAGTTTTTAATTGTAATAATACACCTTTCATTTATTTGTATGTTATTTTCCTCCTTTTTAGCTTTAGATTTATTTCTATGTAAGAAATAGCAAGAATGCAAGAATGTCATCTCACTGTTGTTTCCTTGGGCGTAGGGTTTGGTAATGTTTGGGTTTTACCCAAATGATACCTAATACAGGTGCTCCATCAGTTTAAAATGGTACTGGTGCCGAAACAGTGCCTGAACGGATACCTTTAAAAGAGGAGAGCTCAGGTTATCCAACCTGATGAAGTTTTTGCACCGAAATGTAGGTAACTTCTTTATCGCAAGTTAGGCAAACAGTGTGCAGGAGTTTTTTGATCTACTTTTGTTGGCCTTGGGTCTCCTTCTATGCATCTGTCAACCTAGGTGTGACAAAGAATTCATTCTGTGATTTTTAAAAAGGTAAAATGACGGTGAGGCCGCTGAGCAAGTAATGTTATTGGTGTATATGCAGCACCACTACTAGGAACACAGACTACCGCAGCAAGCCTGTTCCTGAAAAGGTTCGGCATCTTTGGCTCTTAACGTTTATGAACGGTAATTGGTGCTGCGTTGTGTTTCAGTCCGGTAGGTATCAGACATATTCCTACCTGGGTGTAATTCTTACAAGAAGAGGGAATCCTGTTGGAGTAAGACATTCCACCGTTTTCCAGTTAATGCCAAACTCCGTCAAGAGTTAACAAAGTGATGCCTCTGGCGTTGTCACGCTGCTATGAAGCATCTCTGCTGCAGTGTGCAGCTGAGCCTCGTTTTGGAATTGCAATGGTGACCCGTGTGAAAAGGGGAATACAAAGAGCAGTTTAATGAGCACGTACTGGTAGGTCAATTCTGATTCTGATTCTGATTTTTATTCATTATGATCTACGGATCTGACTTATGTTTATTCAGTGAGCATGTCATTATCATAGAAAGGAGCGATGCTGTTTGTGGATTTCAAAACAATAAAAAATCATCAGTATACATAATGCACTTTTGAATAACAAACATGGTGAAATTCACTGTTTTTTCACATTTTTATTGAACATACTAAGAGGTCATACAAAGGGCGCACTTTAATAACATGCAACGACAAAGGCAGAAGGCTGTCACAGCTAAGAAACCTTAAGACATTTTCTTCAGATAAAGTGCATGTCAGTCACTTATATTGCACACACCGCCTGCAGTCAGCACTAAATTGAATAAGGGCTAATGTCATGTGCAGCTGTATGTTGAATGAATGTTGAGCACAAAAGCCTTAACCACCAATTAATAAATAAACATTCAAAGCACTTAAATCATTCAGTGGCCACTCTTGCATGCAGAGCTCGATCTCCTATTTTCAGCTGTGAACAATTGGGTTGTGGCAGTAACAACAGGTGGCCAGAGGGAGGGCAAGCGGTGAATTATATTTATGCGCTTTTTGACAGGGTTGCCATGGAGACACATGAAGGGGCCACACAAACAAAGTAAATGGAATGGATGGAAATGCCCCAGTGTACACACAGCCGTGCTGGGGAAACTCATCACACTTTCTGATTTTATGTTTTTTGGAGTCCTCTGGGCTTTTATGGAGAGAGTATTTGAACATTCAGTGGGCAGTCAGTGGGGGGCTGTAGTGTTCATAATACATTAAAGTACCCATCAATGTCCTGCTTCTTCCATCTCACGCAGAGCATCAATGATAGCCGCCCCAAGCAGTTGATTTTCTTTCCTGTTGCAGGAGAGAGAGAAAACAGGTGATTTAAAAAGAAAAGGATGCTCTTAACTATCAGACAATTTTCATCGTGAGAGCACTCAAGCCAAACAACATGCCAATGATAAGAGGCTGGAAGTCTATTTTTTCAACATGAATGTTCATATTTTGTGTGAGAGAGCGATAAAATAACAGCCGGCCAGAATACATTAGCCTGGGTAAACATCGACAGGAGCGGCAGCCTCTTTTTATTAGACCCCTGCGCCTGGAAGCAGCGGGTTGCGGGGCATTTCATTTCCAGGAAGCGAGCGCGTCAGCCAGTGAATATTGTTTCCATCACTGCAATTTATTTTGCCGGAGTGGCACGACAAGTGTGCGCTGTGGAATGAAGGCTGATAGATAAGAACAGTAGGAAAGATACTTTTCAATTCTTATTGTTGCTGAGAAATGCAGCTCTCACTGGCACTGCCGTCTGGCCGCAGTGAATACCAATCGTTGTGGGTGTGGGCAGAGGGACAAGCTCTGCTCTGCAGTGAAATCCTCCTGCCCGGCTTTCTCCCTCTGGTTTTCTGTATTCTCCACATCTCTCGTCCTCCACAGTGACTGAAATGACGTTCTACTTAGTTAGCTGCTGGAAAGTTTCCCATGCAAAAGCGTTTATGGGCTGTTTGACCTTGTCAAGTAAGCCAGTGAGGCAGGCATCTCATAAAACTCAAGTAACATGCAGGATGTTAACTGGTATTTAAGTACCAGTCTTTTTAAGTTGGAGGCCTGCTGATGGGAGGGTTGTTTTCTGCTTGAAGGAAAAGATTAATAAAAAGTTATAGAAAAATAAAAACGCACAGCGTAACAATATAACCTGAATTTGTGACAGCCGGTTATTGGCTTATAAATACTTGGGCTGTGCTTACAGAGGAGTGACTTTGTTTTTCTGACAAACAGCTTCATGAGATCAGTGACCTTCATCTCTCAGAGGCGGAGTCATAAGAAGCAGGAAAATTCTTGAATTAGCTTCCAAACCTTCTCGAAACAGTGTGCACCCAACCTCCATTATATGTGACCAAAACACTGTGGTGGTGGTGTAGGGCTTTCACTTTTGTTTTGGCTTATTGGAAATAACATAAGTTCAAGTCAATTCAAATGCAAAGCGTGAAACTGGATATGTTGTTGAATTTGCTTTGTTCTGCTGCCCCATTGCATTTGAGTGACAAGCTAATGTTACTGCACAAAGTTTGCAAACAACCTTTTTTATCCCAATTTCAAAACCTATAATTATCTGTTCAGCACAGCGTGCTTCTTTTTTTTTTCCCATTTTGCGTCAGCTAAAAACAACAACAACAACACTGAACACTGAGAGCGTCATGGGTCAGCATGAGTCAGATGGCCGTAGCACTTTATGAAAGCCCCCAGCGGGCATTGTTGTGCTAATACACTGAAACTTTCGAATTACAGATTGTGGCAGAACAGATCATCACAAACTGGATGTTTTCTTCTGCATTCCAACTCTGATCATAACCAAATATTTTTAGTTGCTTTAACCTTAACAAACTTTGATAGAAAAAAGGGACCATATTACTCAATAAAAGGCATTTGAGACGCTTCAGTGCAACTATTTTGTCGGACTGTTAGATCATTTTCTTACTCTGCGTCGGCTCGAGTACACAGCTGCTTCTGTCGATTGACTGTGCTCTTCATGGGGCATTCAGGGGTTGCTTGAAAATTACAAATGTCCAAACTAAATGGGAGAGATACTATGAAGCACAATCGCTATGTCAAACACTGTTGGAGTAGAAAGAAAAATGTACTAATTCCACTCAGAACATGAAACTGTGTGTACATTCTGTCAGTCCGAATTTGAAATCTTTGTCATGCAGAGGGCAGCCAACAAAGCAAATGAAAGAATGAGGAGCTGGTTTGATTGTGCAGATTTCTGTAGACGGTACGTCTGGGACTCACATCACATCGCTGCACTGCTGTCTTTCTTTAGAGAATTTTCCTTGAAAGTTCCCTTTATTATGAAAGTGTTTGATGTCCTTGTATATGATGCGTTTAATTCATATTTAGTTAAGACAGAAAAGCATGTGATCTGTGAGAGAGAAGAAGGGATGGGGGAGGTGCGAGGCAAGCCGCAGCTCAGTCTGCTTCAAGGATTTATTAGGATCCAGATTTATTACCTCTGATCCGTCACTTTCTGACCAAACAGCCTCATGGAAATGATACTTTACAATGCTTCATGTAATAAACTAATGAGATTTGTTGAAGCAAGTCATTTGCTGCTTTTAAAGTCATCATATTAAGCCGAGGTCTGTTCCTGTTCAGACACTGCAGATGTTGTCTCCACTCCAGCTGGTGCAATGTGCACTGTGTTGTTAGATAAAGTCAGCCAAAGTCTGTGATCAATCTAAATCAATAAGAAAAACTAAACTTCACTACATTGGGTCTCTGGTTTGACTGTGATTTTTCCTAAAATACAAATACTTTTTTACTCATCAAGATCCTTCAAATGCTTCACAATTACATCTTTAAATGACGGAATTCTCTACACATACATGCTTGTGAGAGGTTTTATTTTGAAAGACACACTGGAAGTGTTGAAACTACCGTGAATGTTACTGGTATGAGGTCAATGTGA
The DNA here is from genome assembly GCA_029822935.1 of Naso vlamingii. Taxonomy (NCBI): domain Eukaryota; kingdom Metazoa; phylum Chordata; class Actinopteri; order Acanthuriformes; family Acanthuridae; genus Naso; species Naso vlamingii. The sequence continues at coordinate 4,254,812 of JAPQLA010000013.1, read as the reverse complement.
CTGTCAGCAGGTTATTTCTCCGTCTTTTTGAGTTGAAAACTGCACACGTCTTGGCGAAAAAAACGGGGAGCCTCCTGAGCTGAAGTCTTGCATCGCTGCCGACGTGCGTCTGATGTCCGTCTCCCGCGTGCTGTGTGGTTGCTCTAATCTGTCACAATGGGCGCCAAAAAAATGAGCAGACGTGCTGCTGACACGACACAGATGCAGGATGTGTATCCTGGGTGTTAGATTTTCTCTACAGACATGCTGACATGTCCAAAGATCGGCAGATAGTTGATTTTTTTAAACATATGTACTGTAATTTAAAGATCTCAGTTTGCATTTTTAAGTACACATAGACAGAAAAGACAGTGGGGGCAGTGTTATTATCTTCAGTTTATTTTAGAGTTTATCACTGCAAATCCATACAGATGCAGGATAAGTCCGTGGTCTTGGACTTAAAGTAATTCACAGACACAACACATCACATTTGCACACAAAGGTCTCACTTCAGATACCAGGCTAATAGTATGCTGGAACATTTCCCATCACTAACATCGAATAGCAAGAACAGTGTACAACAGTCAGAAGGATGACCACACATTTAATAGTTTCCTATCTGTACCATGATCTAAGCACATCTCACCCTCTTATAGCAGTCATTTATCTCTGACGTGTGCGTTAGTTGCTGCAAAAATAAGGGGATGAAGTTGAATCTTCAATTCAGCAGCGCCACAGTTACGTTTGTGGATACATTTTTACCTCTCTTGACGGATGTGTGCACAGACTGCCACAGAAAAAGTGATGAAATGAAGAGAAACTCTTGCTGTGCTCTGTATTGTCCTTGTTTTCTGAGGAAGACTTACAAGTTAAGGATGAGAAAATAGAAAAAAAAATCACCCAAAATGTTTGCATTCATGCATCATTCATGAGATACAGGCAGGAAACACTTTTTTCCTCATGTTTTTGCCTCATCACTTGTTTAGCCATGTCATAATGCAAGCAGAAGAGCTGGAGCTATAGGAGACGCTCGCCAATAAAACCCCAAATCATTCTTGCCATGTTTGCATAGCGATGGAAGAGATGTGATTAATTGCCTCCACAGATTGTGTACTTGCATGTAAATGGGCATTTTGTCTATGGATGCATTAGAAATCATTTGTAAAACACATATATTATCAGTCACAGGACTGATGAGGAGCTGCAGGGTTGTGTTCGTCGTGGTAAATTAGATTACAGCTTAGAAGGATTCTTCATCACATGCAAATCATGTCGAAGTGTGCTCTGTATCATAAATAACGTCCCTATAGATTGATTCTCAGCGTTCAGCAGCACTGGGCCATACGCACTGACTCATCCTCCGGCCGTGGGTATTATATAGTATTTTACAGAGAAATGATTTAGTACAAACTCTGCAGAGAGAGGTCAGCTTGCGGTGGTGCCCTCCCAGCATTTCTCTAATGGACTGGAAGGGATTCAGTCACAAATTAAACAAACCGGGCGGAAGCTGCTCGGTGCACGCACACAGACAGACACATTGGCCAGTTGGAATTAATTCTCCTGTGTAGGCCACCGCTGAGCTCTGTTGTATGACAACAAGACGATTGTCCAAATGGGTTTGGATGCAATCGCACAGCGTTGATATGCTTTGACCTGTGAAGAGCAGAGCTGGAAGAACGCTTTATTTTGAAAAGTCTTGCTGAGGAGGACGTTAGAGGAAATCCATCCGTACTGAAAACCACTTAAACAAATATGAGAGAATTTGGATTTGAGATAAATCTGAGCATATTTTTGCAAAGATGAAGTCCGTTTGAGGAGGATGAAAGAAGCAGAGACTTCAAATCCCTCTATTTGAGGCTTAGACCCACATCTTTGCTCTGTAAAAATGGGCTGAAATTACACCTTTACAGCTTCTTCTTGCCGGGAAATTTAGACAGTGTGGAAATGAAGTCAATGTCATGATAAAAACCACTGTTATCGAACATAATGTTAATTGTCCTAAACGTAAACCTTTTAAATCCAGCAGTCAACTGTGCTAGGGTTACAAATGTAAATCTAAAGATTGTCCTTTATCGTCTATTTATGCATGTCATACCGATTTGAAAACCTGGAATCTTCAGCTTTAAGAATCAATTAACCAACTGTATGTTCAGACAATATCTTATTACTGAGAAGTTTAAAAACGTTGTGTGAATATAAAATAATATCAAGCAGATGTCATTACAAAAATAATTTCTCATACAATTGTCTGTTGATTTGTGCAAAAATGGAGAGCACTAAGCTTAATTTTAAACCTAGTAACTAACAAAGAATGCTTATTTAGGTGAATTTTAGCATCAGTTTCGCCTTTTTTCTTCAGGTTTTATTTTTATCTGTCCCTTTTCATTTTGGATTATAGCCTTTGTGGTCATGCTCATCGAACTTACCTATGAGAATTCGGAATGTAAACGTTCTCAGGCCAAAATAAATCCAAACCTGTCTTATTTTGCTCATTCTCACATTTAATTTGTTTACATTGCACATTTAATCTGGTTCTGCTACAATTGTGCTGTTTCTGTCTCTTTAATCTAATTTAAACTTAATTTACTCAGAATGATTAATAAATTTTTGACCTTGGGAAGAGAGTGAACATCTAACTCTTAAAAAAAAGTTATGCCGAAAGTTTAAAGTAAATAACTTTTGTGATATTCCTGTTTTTGGGGTAATTGAAAATTACTTTAGCTTTTGTGCAGTCATCTGCTACTTGTGTGTTAAAGGCAAACCACAGGAAGTTCACAACAACATAAGCAACACTGCAGTAGGATGCCCTCTCTTAGAACATGGTGAGGAAGTAGACTGCAAATATCAAACAATATGGTGTCAGTTTTCAAAAACCCCCAAACACAAATCAGCTGAGGATATTAACTTCAAACTTCATGCAGTGTGAGCTTTGTAACTCATGTCCTTAGGCCACAAACTTATCAATCACCTGTCTGCCGTTTAAGTTGCAGTTTTCTTAGTTGATTGAATGTGTGAAGACTTGAATCATTTCTAATGTTTCTGTTGACCCTCATGTCACAGCACTGAGCCTCCAGCTGCTCTCTCTCCTTTGAAGTGTTTAAGAATAAAAAGTATTAACTAATCACTCAAGGATAAATGTGTCACAGCAGTTGCTCTTATCAATTTCTTAAGCTTCTCGCTGTGTGAAACCCGTCAAGCTGAGAGAAATCTCTCTCATTTTTTCTGTGATTTGCGTCTGCTGTTGGAGAGTCTGTACTCGACCTGAAGTTTCAGGTCTCATCCTATTCACAGCCAACTTATTTCTGTTAACAGCATGTGCCATCTTGAATCTGTCAAAGTGTCAGTGAGGAAGCCCTCGGCTGCTTGTAAAGGTCTCTGTGGAAAGGTACACAAATTAAAAGCTCATTATTCTGTAGCTGTAGTCTGCTTGGTTTTGGGAGAAAATATGCCGTTCTCTCCTGCAGTCTGTTGTCATTTCTTCTCTGAATTTCCACAATGTTTTCAGGCTTTTTATGTCCCCAACAGCATTGTGCTGTCAGTACATTATTATTCCCACTTTATGACTGTGATATTTTTGGTAGCACTATTAACTTTCTATAATTTATAATTAAACAGATGGATAACACGCGGACATGCACGTGTGCAGTTGCATGCAGTGAATTTGGAATACCGATACTGTGCATGCTGTAACTGCTTCAATGTATTCACTGAGAGCCAGAATTAATGACCTTTACCATCAGTAATGATGGAGCCCAAAGGCAATTTGATTTCATCCTCAGGGGGAACACGTGTAGCCTACACACGCAGACATTAAGCATACGGAGAAGTTACTCACGCTATACAGCCTTTCTCACGGTTTGTCGCTACTGGAAAATGACTGTATTCGCTTTTTTTTGTAACTATACCGATTATTTGAGATCACAGTGGTACAAGTTAAATGTGTGCGTGGTACACAGCTCCACGCAATTTTTAAAGAGGCAAAAGCATTCAAACAAACTGGGAGCACACAGACAAATCTGTTGTTGTTCATAAAGGCAAAGGCAGACAGCGTGGGAGCAAACCTCCGACAAGCAGGGCGCTTCATGCTGTGTATGCTCCACTGCCAGGGGTTCAGCGTCCACTGACTGTCCAGCCACTGAAGCACACTGTATATATGAAAAAACTGTTAAAAATTCTGATTGTCTGGGTTGCCTTCAGGTATTTAGTTGTTCTCACAGGAGTACACATAAAGAGCAGCTGTGAGTGGTGCAGGAAGTGCTTTGCAGAGGGTTACTTTTCGCCCCGTCAGTCTACCCTCAGACTGCCCTACACCGTACTGGTGGAGGTTGTTGCAGCTGTATGCAGCACACTCACTACTGTGGGCCTCTCAGATCGTGGGTCGGTTTGTTAATAAGGGTAACTTGTTTATTTATTCTTTCCTTTTTTCTCTCCCTGTCCTTTTTATGTATATGTGTGAGTTCATCTATGCTGTCCTAGGAAAAACTTAATTAGTCTCCAACTCACTGTTAAATTATGACTCAGTAGATTATCTCCCAATATGATAATGTGTACATATTCATACATCCCTTTTTCTTGTAAATAGTCAATGGAAAACCTTAAAAGAAGAATACATTGTTCAAAAGAAGGATTACGAGAAAGGAAAATCTAATGGAGCAAAGACGTATGGTTTGCCAGTTGTAGATTTTATTTCATTCTCTCATTTTTATTTATTTATTTTAATGCTCTGTGTACAAGACTATTTTCGTGTTATTAGCGATATGCTCTGTTATTCTTTAAATAAAGTATTTGGGGGGGAAAAGTTAACACTACCAGACACCACACATTTTTTTTTGGTCAAGAATAAATGTTTTATATATTTACGTTCATAGATAGATATTTTATGTTGCATTGTGCCTGCAAAACAGAAATTTCCAAAATCGCACCAGAATTTATTTATTTATTTACTTTTTTTTTTTTTAATTATTATTATTTATTTATTTATTTTTTTAATAATTTCATATAACTGAGGGCTACTTTTGTGCTGGGATGGGATCGACCAAAGACTATAAAAAGTCTTTAGTCCGTAAATGTTTGTGAGGAATGAGGACTCCAAACGGCTACAGTTGCTTCTGAATGCAACACGTTAAGTGTTTTTTAGCGCTCCAACATACAAAAAAAACAAACAAATGCCTGACTTTTTTTTTTAAGCTGTAAAAAAATTGAACTGCAAAAGTGAACAGTTGCTTGCTATGAAACTGCTGTGTGTGCTCAAAACTCCTGAAAGGTGTTAAATGAACTTTTTAGCTGTTGACTTTTTTTTTTTCCAGCTCGGTGTCTCAGCTTTTACACTCTCAGGGTGGAATCAACACTATTGATTCCTCTGCTTGCTCTGCAGATTTGAACATGACAGTTACTGCAGGCAGAAAGCACCGCCGTCTTGTTGTTATTCAGGTTTGGACCTGGATCCATACTGTTTTTTTCCCCCTCTCTGTCATGTTTTGGTCACGCTTCAAACTTTGCTGTCAGAGAATTTCCCTGCAGCCTCCCAGCATGTTATTTATTTACTGTTCCTGTGAGCTCTGATGTCTGTCTGCACACTGCTCATATCATACCTCATCTTCTGCCTCGGTCGCTTGTAATCACCTTGTCATTGCTTCGGCACATAAGGACTAGCTAATTAGTCTGATTATTACTATAATTACAATATAATCAGAGAGGCATGATCAGGAAGGTTAGGCAAGGTGTATGCGCTTTTTCTCAGACTGATTATGTGGTTCCTTTTATTCCCTCCAAGCTCAGCTGGAGGAAGAAGACATGATTTCTTGGTGAAGTTTTATACCTGATCTTTCTTTTTTTGCTTAAGTAGCACAAAGTGTAAGTATGCTTCAGCAATATCAAGGTATCCTCACAAGATTGCTGCTCACTGGCTCTGTGAATGGGAGCTCAAGAGGATTTTTTCTTGATAGTTTCCAATGTCAATATGTTCCTTCAGAGATGCCGATCTATACGAAAATGCTGTTTGACACGGACTCTTTAGTCGTTGTAACAGTGCAGTAGATGGTTCACAGTGCCTGATGTTAGTGGTGCAGGATATGGAAAGACAGTAAGAGAAGCAATTTCAGCTGCTGCAGACTTGCAGAACCTCTACAGTGTGTGCAGGAGTGTGTGTGTGTGTGTGTGTATATGTCTGCTTCTTCTGCCGAAGTGGAGTTGAGCATTTACTGTCATTGAACAGTCCACCAGACTTTTATCTCATCAGTACTTGATGGTGGCACACAAACTGTCCTTTGTCCATCTTCCAAAATAAAAAGGTTGAAATTTTGTGTGAGGTCTTCAGTTAGAAAGGTTGTGCCAATTTAAAGGTAAAAGTTTCACCAGGAAATGAGTTGTTGCTCTGAGATGCACTGTGAGAGTTTGACGCTTTACTGAGCAGCTGTGTCGATTCTTGTACAGATAATGGAACAAAATTGCATTGACATTTAGATTTACCTTCAGCAAATCGCTTTTGCTACACTGCATGCCTCATGCCGAAGCCCATCCAGAAGGAGAGCTGCTTTAGTCAAGGTTTCCGTTCAGGCTGCATTTCCAAATATGCACACATACACACATGGATAAGATTGTTAAATTTAAGACGCTTTGAGGGAATAATGCCCAGCTTTACATTGCATTTTCTACAAACTCATTGTTTAGCGTTGCATGAGGATTTCTGTCTTCTTTTTTTGTGCTTGACACACAGTGAACCCTCCGTCATGCTCACTTTACATCCGATTATTGCATGTAAGTAGATGCTCTCGTCTCTTTAGAGTCATTTTTTCTGCATTTTTCTCACTGTTTGCCATCCTGTAAATCCCCCTCATATTGTATCAACCACAGCCGTCAGCAGTGGGCTTCATGCGACTCCAGAGAGACGGCTCAGCCCAGAATAAGACAAAATAAATCACATTCTGTCAGCTCATCACTCAGATCATTGTGTTTATCGGTTGATCTCTGAAATGAGCCCCTCATTTAAAAGAAACAAGTGCGTGGGTATGTTTGTTGTTGTGTTTAGAGACTGTTTGTTCTGTAATTTTAGGCCTCAGTCAGTTTTCACACTGGAGTCTTTGCTGTTCCTCCGATCAAATTTAGACGTATAAGAAGGTGGATTTATATTTGAGTTGTTTCATCTAGAACTGACGTTGTCTTTTGTTGCTACTCATTGCTGTTGTTTTTATTTCCCAGGACTTAATGCTACTGGTTAGAAGTCATTAGATGACTGAGGGAGAGAAATTCCAATGTTAGAAAGAATTATCAGAGTCATTATAGGTAAGTCTTCCCACTCGGCAGCCATCTTGGCAAAACCCTCAGGCAGCTACTTTGGATAAAGAAGACCAGAGCCCTCTCTAAAGAAATGGGGAGAGAGCCATAACTTCACTTTCAAAGGTCACTGGGAAATAAAAACAACATGAATAGAATCAGCATCAATTCTTTTAAAAATTGCTTCAAATTGCTTTAAAAATTCGGTCGCTTTTCCCCCAAAATAAGGTTTAAAACAAGATTTTTCAGCAGGTTAGACTACTACTGCGCATGTGCATGGGTCAGAAAATCACTGTTGTAACTCTGCAGTGCAACAACACAGTTGGCTAATAGATTTCCATGATTGGTGTAAACAAAACACTTGATTGGCTGCTTGGGGGATTAGACGGGATGTGCACCATCTTTGTCATTACGGCCTTTTCTATTCGAAATGATCCATGTGATGTGCCTCCTCTACAAAACATCTCTGGTGTCTCATTATTTAAAAGATATATAAATAAAGGGATGCCTGATGGCTCAGTTGGTAGAGCGGGGGCCCCATATACAGAGGCTTTGTCCTCGCCGCAGTAGCCCCGTGTTTGATTCCACCTGTGGAATATATATATATATATATATATATATATATAAACTCAATAAAATAAAGGTACGGGCCTGTGAGAATTTTCTGCGAATAGCTTCATATAGAAATCTCATTCAGCAACAATTTACTTGAAGGAGAGGTGGCTATTTTTTTCTAACTGGCTATTGACTTGAACAGTAAAGGCTCGTGGGTATTTTTGCAGTCATTTGATAAACCAAGCTGACAGAAAGAAATCATATTTATCTGAAATAAAGTCAAACAAATCAAAACTGATGCCTATAACATTCATAATTAGTTACACTTTCATTACATTATCCTG
>JAPQLA010000013.1:4176479-4200958 GCA_029822935.1 Naso vlamingii | reverse complement strand
AAAACACAGGCAGCACACTGAAAATCTGCATCAGACACTAAGAACCAAAAGAAAAGCTGCTTTTCTGTCTGTGCAATGATGCTGCTCTACTCTCCCATTTTTAGCATGTGACACTGCTGCCCTCTGCTGGAAGTATGTGGTCACTTTTATGACTGGAAAAGTCACTGCTTGGTCAGGTGCAGAGTTTAGTAGATGTAATACTCTTAGTGGTGGCAAGAAAGAAAGTAAATGCAACCTGTGATTTTCCATTTGATTTTATTTTTCTCATGACTTCAGTGCGCCTGCATCTGTTACCTTGCAATGCACTTATATCCTTTTGACCACTTGATTTATGGTATCTCATGCATTAATAATGTCCCTTTACTAAGTGAACAATATAGTCTGCACAGCAGGATGGAGAATGTGGAGAAAGGAGCTGAGCCTCCAATAACAATGAGGATGCAACAAAAAGGAAATTAGAGTTTGTTCCTCATACTTTCTCTCTTATTGTCCCCTCACTTTCTTATTCATGAAAACACACACATCACAATCCTTCCAAAAGCTTTCTCCTTGACTTGCCAAGGTGACTTGGCAGTCCCAGCTGAGTGAATCCGACAGGTGGTTCCACTCCACGTGGAAGGATTTTAAGCCGCAGCTGGTGAAGTCAGCAGGCGGCAGCTGAAACTGGCCATGCGAGAAATCATTTTTGTTATTTTACTTTCTCATCTTGCAAATACAGCATAATGCTCTGCTGGTCTGTCCATCATCAGACAGTGAGATCCAGTCCTCAGCCACTGAGCTGAAGCAGCAGGGAGCCGGAGGACACAGCAGGCAGGAAGAGAGAGCAAAGACTGACTGGACTAAATGCTGTTATTAGTCTTATTTCTTCTTGTTACATTCACAGAAATGTCTTATTGTTAGTGTTATAATTATTGCAGCAATGTCCAGCAGGGGGAAAACATTAGAGGCATTGTTACTTTTGCAGAATTGCATTAAAGAACAAATGTACAGAAGCGTCTATAGTAAGGCTGTTTATCAAATGATGCTGCATATCAAGTGATTCCACCAAGCGTGCACAGTTAATGAAAATGCTAATTGCTAGTTGATGTCTGTTAATTCCCCAAAGCCAGCACCCAGTCCCACAGATAAACAGCATTAATGAAATTTTAATTGCAAAAGTTGATTTAAATGTAGCTTGTGGCACACCGCAACAATAAGTCACACTGTTTTGATGCCGTCTGCGTCCCCTCACAGACTCAATGATGAAGTCGAGCTGTCACGGCTGTGTTTTATGTTGTCGAAAAGTTCCCTCAGTGAGCTTTTATTTGCATTATTTCGCAATAACTCACTGTCTGCTGATGGAGGAGGGTGTGTGTTTGTGTAGAAGCAGAAACAAAGAACTTACACTGCCTATATATTACAAATTTTTATTATTTTGTTTTAACAGATAATTGAGGGAATTTGGGCAAATATTTATGATAGCCATAGGTACGCGATAGTTAATAGTAGTAATAGTACAGGACTCAAAATGTTTTAAGAATCTCTCCAAAACTATAAATGGTAAACGGCCAAAATCTCAGTGATTGAAAAAAATATGCACCTGCATGTAAATTGGCTTAATGTGCTCATGCATCGGATGTTGCTGACTGTTTAAAGATAGCAATAATCAGCGCTGATTAATCAGCCTGTCAAGCAGTCGGTCTACTTTTAACTCCTGCTCGCAAAGAGTCTGGAGGAAACCTTTATTTTCCGTTTCTGAAATGAGTTGAAGTCAGTTTCTTGCTGAAAATAGTGGACATGCACACACACATACACACACACACGCAGAGGTAACAACAGCCCCAACACGAAAGTGATCTGGTGAAGAACACGGTGTTGTTGTACCTGGTGAGAAATTGCTGTTTGGGTGATTTCTGGGAAATGTAGCCAAGTTCTATTTTGGTCAATAGCTTGTACTGAGATTAAAAGCTGTTGTGATTTATGACCTCAACATCTGGTGCTTTGTGTGTGTGTATGTGTGTGTGTGTGTGTAGGTTTTAGGGAGAGTTAGCAGAGCGAGTGAGAGTCCAAATATAGAAAGCAGGTCAGGAGAGAGTTAAACTGCTGTGCTGCTTATAGGGTAACTTTTAATTGTTTGCCACTCATGTTGTACTTACAGGGGGGAATTCTATTACTAATAAATTGCATGTGTTGATTTAGTGGTTTGTGAGCAACACCGTTTTGTTCTGGTACTGGTTGCTGTGCGTTCTGACACTTTTTTCACTGTGTTATCCACCTCTTCTCTGCTTAACATCCATAAATCCTGATGGCAAATTGGAGACACATCCATGCACGAACAGTTTAATGAGTTTCCGTGAAGGGAGAGCAATGCAGTACAGAGAGTGCTCGTAATGATACAGCATTTGTATGCATTTTAAAAGATATGTTCCCATTACACCTGTTAATTTCTTATCCTGATAACTAACAACTGTCTGATTCTGTTGGCCTGCAGCCATGTAATTAACTTGTGTTTCTGCTGTTATTATGACTGATGAGTATTTTCTTCTAACTCTTCCAGAGGAGATTTTCCAGTCTCATATCGCCCATTGGTGGTCTCCAGATGGTGCCAGGTTAGCATACGCCACTATCAATGACTCCCTGGTGCCCAGGATGGAGCTGCCCATGTTCACAGGGACGCCCTACCCACTGGGGAAAGAGTACCACTATCCTAAGGTGCTTAGTTTTGTCCACACTATTGCTTTTATACTTTTGGTTCTTTTCTGGAAGTGTTGCTACAGCATTTTAATTTTCTCCTCCTTCCTCGTCTCACTCAGGCCGGTGAGGAGAACCCAGTTATCACTCTGTACGTCGTGAACCTCAACGGTCCCCTTCACACCATCGAGATGAGGAGACCCGATGATCCCAGGATAGGGTGAGGCATGCAGGCTGTTGCCCAATCACTCTCCCTGCTCAGCCAAATCAGGCACATTTTACACCTCCTGCATCCATCGCTGAAAATTTTCATATTTTGTTAATATTCGTGTACTCTGTCATGTGTGAAATCTCTCTCTGTGTATTCATGTTCCAGTGCTATTTAGGAATGCATATTTTTCAAAGATCATATTGTTTTAATTTCCTTTGAATCATTATGCATATCCTGCAACAATTCTCTAAATTGTATTTCTCCAGTGATGCATTTTTACTTAATGTGGTCCCATGTTTGGTTCCATTAAGTTTAATGCCCCCATTTGCTCTGTTCGTATTTATGCCCAATTTTTTATTCCTCTTTGCTTTGGCTCATTAGAAGCTGCTCCAATATCTCTATTTCTCTGCAAAAGATCATTAATGTTTCATCCCTTTTTAAAATTCTATCATCATCTGCAATTAGTGAATGGAAACATTGTGGCACTTTTTTTGGTCCATTCTCCTATTTTCTAATATTTTTTCTCAGTAAAGGTCATTAACCATCAACGACGCTGATTTGCAGACCTTGCTGTGTAAACAAAGTTAATGGTTATTTGATCGTTTTTCTGTGTTTGTCAGTGAGTACTATGTGACCATGGTGAAATGGGCCACAACCACCAAACTGGCCATCAACTGGCTGAACAGAGCCCAGAACATCTCGATACTCACGCTGTGTGAGGCCACAACAGGAGTCTGCACAAAGGTACGCTGAGTTTTTATTGTATGTATGAAATAATTCAACTGTTTTTATTCAGTCCAACTGTTTATATGCAACGACTGAAATCTGTTGACCTGTTTCGATAGAAACATGAGGATGAAAGTGAAGGATGGCTGCACAGACAGGTAAGAATATTGACACACAGGTAAGTTAAATTTAGAGTTGTCTCAACTCTTAAGGAAATGAGCTGAGTTCATTTCCTTTATGATGATCATTAAAATCACCATTTTCTCAGCTTCATTATCCAGTGATTCTCACCTGATTGCATCTCCGTGTTGCACAGCAATTAGTTTCAACTATTAAATATTACTTGGTAATGATGCAGGCTTTTATATGTTATCCTCTGTAAACTGTTATAGGAGGATTTTTGCATTTACCAACCTGGTTTTTATGGTTTCTAGTTCTCTCTTTTCATGTTTTGTTCATTTTTTTCTTTTTGTCCTCAGAATGAAAAGCCTCTGTTTTCCAAAGATGGACTGAAACTGTTCTTCACCCGTGCAATTCCTCAAGGAGGCCGGGGCAAGTTCTTCCACATCTCCATGTCCATCTCCCAGGTAGAATAAAATTTACATGTAAAGTATGTATTATGAATTGTGATATTGTTTAAAAATGTCTTTATATCAATGAGTATTTGGATTTTTCAGTAGGCAGTTTTGCTGTTAATCTTTTTTCCTGGTATTTTATAAAACATTTGGCAATGCAGTAATTATTTTTATTGACTTTTTTTTGCACTTGATATCATGTATGCACATACCACATTATTTTATTTTCTGTTTATCTCCAAAGCCCAACACCAGTACAGACACACTGCAGTCCATCACGTCTGGAGACTGGGATGTCACCCAAGTTCTGGCTTATAATGAGGACAGCCAGTTGATGTGAGCAACCACAAAACCAAACCAATCCGTCATCAAAGACAAGCTCACAGTGAAACACAAAACAAACAAAAAACCATCGGTGTATCCAGTAAATCACAATCCTGTTGAGGTTTCACTCAGTGTAGATACATGTTGCTTAGTATTGAGCAAAACAAACATGGACGCATCAGAGCGCTTGATGCATAATAGCTCTAAATACACTTGTTTCTACCATCCATAACTTTTTGGCTAACTTTATTATATTGAGAAACAAGAGGAAACAGATAAATGTTCTGGCAAGAGCACGCACAGCAAAATTGTAAATAAATTTGTTCAATGTAACAGCATCTTTGTTGCACCCTTGACGAATGTGACTCATCCCCATTACTGCTAGATAATTTCATTCACTCTGGGCCAACTGCAGTCAGCTGTGATCCACTAACATGATCTCTCTTGAAACCATGTGGCTTAACAAAAAAAACAACAAAAAGCTTTTCGTCACAGGGATAAGATTTGTCCTACTTTTATTCTAAAAGGATTCCCCCATTATTCATTTATGAAACATCCATTCTAGTGAAAAGTTGAGTCATTGCTTGTGTGCTCTAGGTGTCTTTTAACTTTCTCCAAGCTCATTGGTTAATAAAAATCCGCAAAACTCACAAAAATAACTGAACAAAGTGCACCTCACTTACTGCAGAAGTTGTAGCTAACCTCAGATGCGTTGGCATGACATTCTTTTCTTTCTTAATGTAGATACTTCCTGAGCACTGAGGATGGTCCAAAGCGGAGACATTTGTACAGGTAATAGCTGTTCTCTAATGTCACACGTTGTTGTTTTTTTTTTGGTATCCAAAAAGTTAAATGTCTTGTTCTTTGTTTCCTCAGCGCCGACACCTTTGGTTCCTTCAACCGTCGCTGTCTGTCATGTGCCTTGTCAGACAGCTGTGGCTACATCAGCGGCTCTTTCAGTCATAACATGAGCTATTTCCTGCTCAGCTGCCAAGGTAGCTAACACAGTATGTTTGACTTATTTGTGCTTTTAAAATAGACTCGGTCTTTGTGTGTGTATTCTCTTTTTACTGCCATCATGTCGCGCATGTCGTCTGCTTTTCTGTTCATGATGTGGTGGGCATAGCAATGCAAACTACAACTGCAAAACGGAGAGAGTACAGTTGTGGGTCAAGAAGAAGGCCTGGGGTGGTTTTTGTGGCAGTGTGATTGGTAGAAATCTTATGGGGTTTTTTTAATGGTTTAGGTGCATGTTTTGTAATAAACTTTGGATTACGGAGCTAGTTAAGTGTAAGGGGGTCAAATTGATGCATAATATAATAATCAATTAAATAGAAATGTAGGTGAGAGTGAGAAATTTTGATGTTAGTAATGAAATTAAATTAGACGAGAGTGTCTGTCATTGAAATACCCTAACCTTTGACCTCCAAAATGAAGTCAGTTTATCCTTGAGTCTAAGGGTGCATTTGTGTCAAATTTGATGAAAATCGCTTAAGGTGTTCTTGAGTTACTGCGTGCATGGGCATGAGGTTGCAGTGACGTGTTTGACCTCCAAGATCTGATCAATTCATTCTGAGTCAGAGTGGACATTTGTCCAAGTTTTCTTGAGATATTGCATTCACAGTAATGGCCTTACATACAAACGTACAGATGGATGGACAGATAGACGGACAACCCAAAAACATGCTTCTGGCCCTGGCTATTGCCAGTGTGAAAGCATAAAAACAGGTGAAGTGCAAATTTTTCATGCTGCTGCAGATATAGAGCCCAGAAGATTCAGAAGAGATGTGAATCATGTGTCTGTGATTTCAGTCTGGCTCAAGTGTCGCCTGTAGCTTTAATGTTTAATCACTGACTCGAGGTAGTCCGTCAGTCATCTCTGAACCTTTGTAAGTAATCACCACTGCACTCTGATCAAACAGAGAATGACCATAATGCCATCAAGCACCACATCACTGATAGTAACCAGTCCTGCACCTCATACATTTGTAATCCACCTCTCTCCTCACATCCTGCCGGGAAGAATTTGCGTGATGAGGCTATGATATCATTACCTCGAGGAGAGGAAAAAGGGGAAGCGAGTGTCTGGTGTACTTTAAAACATTCACTGCCACCATGTTCCTGTGCTGTGTTTCCAATTTGCTAAGTGCATCAATCACTTCATCTGCTGCCCCTTTTCTCTCTGATATGAGGTTTTAGGGTTTTAGCAAGAGAGAGGTTTCCTCTATTTTTGACCTCAGTATGGAGAAGCTTTTTGAGCAATTACGTCACACAAATCGAATAAGCAAGCTTTGTTTGACAGACAAAAGATCTTGGATGTCTCTCTCTCTGGTTTTTACTTTTTCACCGTAATGCTTTTAGTCACTGAAGGAGACTTTGACATCATCGTGCATTTGATGATGAGTACAAACAGAAACTTAATGTATCTTCATGACTTTTATAACTTTCTTGTCTTCTCTTTAGGTCGGGACATTCCTTTTGTAGCCGTCTACAAGACACAGCTTGAAGGAGAGAGTGAGACGCAAGACAGAGAGAGTGAGTATTTCAACCAGCCTTGTAAATGCAAATTACAAATTAGCATTTAGCGGCGCCTGAATTATGTTAAAGACATTGTGTGACCTTGTGGCGCAGTGGCATGATGGCTGCATTGACAGTGACCTTGACAAGACGGGACAAAAGTGTTTCTATCACAGCGCAGAATGACGACCTGTGCACTGATTCACTGTTTGTCTACAAGCCAAGTCCTGCTGCATAATGGCAGTAATCACATTACTCCTCACAATAGATGTCCTCATTAAATTATGACCTGCCCAACGGCTATATCAGCATTCCATAATTTGATCATGACATTGTATCTGTGTGTGTGTGTGTTCGCCAGTCATCTGTTACCAATATGATGTCCCTGCCTTGACTTCTCTTGTTAGAAGAAGTCAGTTAGTGTTTTCACATAGATTTTTTTTTGCTTCAGTTAAAGTTTTCCTCCATCGGCTCTGCAGGTTTTATGTCAGTTTGCTCAGACCTGGCAGCTGTCTGTGTTTTCCCCTTCTGGCTGGTGACTTTTGACAGTTTACACAAACAAATCCCCAACATACAGTGTTTGCTACATCTCCTCTAACTTCTGCAGACAGTGCAGCAAGGGAGACAAGCTACAGCTGCTTCTTTCTTTATGACAACCTCTTGAGACGTAAAGTTTGTTTTAAGTAAATCCAGGCGACAATCCAGTGTTCAGCTGCAGTCGTCTGGTTCTCTGTTGATCTCTGGTTTGCATTTTGTTGAGGTTTGGAGGGTGAGAGGCTCTTACACTATGTAGAGCTGCTTTTTTCATTTTTTTCTGTGGGGAGGGGTTATAAATATAAATGCAGAATTAATGCATTTATATTTTCAAAGCATTCAATCTTTCAAAAACAAATGCATTTTACTGTACCAGGATAAACTACTTTCTGTCAGAATTGCTAGTCTTAGGTTTATTCATTAGGGAAAAAAAACTATAAGTCAGCACAATTACATTGAGGATTAATAGAATTTGTAATAAAATTTTAGCGTATAAACACATGTTCATGTCCACGTTCAGCTTTATTATTAGTTTCTTTACCTCAGAAATTTAAAAAAACAGAAAGTCAATAAGACCATGTCAAAAGTTAGTAAACGCATTTTGAATACAGTCTGTTTAATGGCAGATCTTTCTAATAGAAGTATGTTTGTGGTATTTAAATTCTTATTCACATGGGGATTAATCAAAATTATGATTTTTTCTTTTTCATAATTATGATTTGGACTCACTGTCACTGTGTATGATTTGCTCTGGCCATGTTTCTGTTCACACATTATGTTAAACTCAGTGAATGTTAATCTTGTGCTTTGTTGCAGGTTTTGCAGAAGTGCACAGACTGGAGAACAATGAGAACCTGAGACTGACCCTGGACTCCATGCAGATGCCAACAGTGGAGTACAAGGAGATCAACATGGACGACTACAGTATGTGTCATGTGTCACTGAATGAAACAATGCACAGTTGATGCTGCAAACCTCTGACCCGCGACCTTTAACACTAGAAAGGCCAGAATTCTTACATTCCTACTAAAGGGGCCATGATTATCTCTCATGATAAAATACCCAGTATAGAGATTAATGCATTTATTGTGTCAGGATATCTTTTTAAAAAAACGAAATGACACCTGAGAATTTGCCAAGGAGGAAAAGAAAACGCCCACTTTAATCGGAGACGGATCATCGCAATCCGCTCCCAGCCGATGGAGGTGAGCTTTGCTCTGCTGCACCGCTCTGCCGCGCTGCTTTGAGAGACAAAAATTGCCTCTATAGATGGAATTCGCAGACAGAGACAATAGTTGCCAAGCAACCAAGATGCAGCTGCCACTGCACAAAAATGTATTAATTTAACTGCAGCAAAATCTGTGCTGTTATTTTAACCGCCTGTGGCCGAAATAGGTAGAAACAATCATATTTTCTTTGCCTTTAGTGCAATTTGTATGAATAACATTTTAAATGAAAATACAGACATTTTTAGGAAAAGTCGGTGACCAGCAGCACTACAATTTTTAATTCAGCAAAGTTACACGACATATAAATGTGATTTTGTGGAGCTGTCCTATCTTTTTGAAAGTTTTGCAACCTCCATTCCATCGACAAATATTTAAGATTTTAAAAATGTTATAGTTTGACTTTGTCTCAGGGAATGAATGAGTGAATTTTCTTATTGTGTTTTGGATAACAGTTGTTTGTCTGCATTGCAGCCTTGTCGATACAGATCCTCAAACCTGCCGGCTTTGTGGACACAGCACACTATCCACTGCTTCTGCTGGTGTATGTATGAGCACGTGTTTTACACTCTTTTGCATGTACAACACGTCACGCACACCCACTTAAACAAAGGGAAAAAAACCCTCTGTCCATTAGCAGTGATGACTGTTATCCACAGTTCACTCAGAGTTATATGTTCATAAATTCATGGACAGAGTCTTTATCTGGAATATTAATCTAAAAACCCCGCTGCTTTGTTACCTACTTGAGCTAGATAATAATTACACTGAGAGGGAGGAAACTTACCCTCCTGACCAGTCTGTTCTTTCATTAACTTTTCTTCCCTCAGGCCTTTCTTTCTCTTTTTCAGCTCCAATCTGAACCTTTCAGAACTTGATCCTTTGTGATTTGCCTGCATATCTCATAAAAAAACAGCCATAATTACCTCTTACACTGATGTTTTTTACTTCCCTTTAATAATAGTAATTTTATTATAGATACAATCAGTGTTATTCAGAAACCACATCTCATTAACATTTATATTAGTTTGGGCTCCAATAGAAGAAAAAATAAATAATTAAAACTTCCACTGAATCAATGCCCAACAGGACACAAGCTCTTAATTTAAATCCTAAAATACCTTTAAAAGCTTTGATTACACTTATCTGGTTGTCTCTGTGTGTGTCTGTGCAGCGATGGGACACCTGGTGGCCAGACAGTGGCAGAGCAGTTTCACATGGACTGGGCCACGGTGCTGGTGAGCAGCTTTGGTGCCATCGTTATGCGCTGCGACGGACGAGGAAGCGGCTTCCAGGGCACCAACCTGCTGCATCGGATCCAAAAGAAACTGGGCGTGTACGAGGAGCAGGACCAGAAGGATGCACTCAAGTATGTTACATTTTCATCTTGTTCTGTTTAAATAACCTGACTCACTAGTGACAGACTGTGATAATAAGCCTGCCATTAGGTGATTATGCAGTTAACATTTCTCCTCCTCTTTCTTTATCTGTGCTTTACTATTGTCAGAATCCCATAACTATTTAATAAATATAGAGGCATTAAAAATCAAAATATGTCAGTCTTATCCATTTTGTTTTTTCTGTCTCTAACTGTGAAGAAATTTGAAATGTGGCTTTTAAAGTTGATGTTAAAGCAGTAAGTTACAATTACCAGTAGTTGTGGGGAGACAAGCAGAGATGGCAAAAGTACACACAGGCTTTTCTTAAGTAGAAGAACAGATACCTTTGCACAAAAAGACTGGTAAAAGTAGAAGTAGTGACTCAACTTCTTTACTCAAGTCAAAGTAATAGTGCAGGTTCTGAAATGTATTCAAAGTATAAAAGTAAAAAGTAGAATCAGTAGGATTTTTTTGAGCTGCTCTTAAACGCACCAGAAAATAAGACAAATACCAAAATTTTGGGTTGGTGAAGCATCATGAGCATGGCCAAAAGGCAAAAGCATTCAAACTAACAAGCCTGTTTTACAAATATGAAGAGTAGAAAATACAAATATTTGTGTTCAAATGTAGGGAATAAAAGTAAAATGTTGTCAGAAAAATAAATGCTAAAGTGAAGAACAGCCATCTGAAAAATCTGCCTCCCTTAAAATGTACCTCCTAAAAACAAGCCATGTTTTTTTAATTTTGCAGTTTTATTTTGAAAGAGCCCTACATTGACAAAACCAGAGTTGGAGCCTTTGGAAAGGTAAGAATAATTTTAGTGTGTGCACATGGGATTATGCACGCCTTTGCTGATGCAGCCTAACACTGCAGCGTGTTTAACACACAGGTGTATGGAGGCTATGTGACCAGCCTGTTGGTCAGCGGCGGGGATTCTCCCGTGAAGTGCGGCGCTGTCCTCTCACCCATCACTGACTTTGAGTTATATGGTAAGCTGGTTACGATCATGCAGTCCCTGCTGTATGTGGTGAACAATCACACAATCTCTGCAGAATCCAAGCACTGAAAAGTGAAAAGATGCATAGAAATTGCAAATCCAGCATCTTTACTCCTGCGGCGGGGTGTTCATTCAGTGACTGTCTGATATATATGTGTACAGTACTGTGTGTGCATGTGTGTGAGAGAAAAAGAATAGAGATGAGCTTGTTCACCTTATCAGCGTCATGGCGCAGATACACTTAGAACCCAATCATATCAGTGCCAGGCAAAGCTAATGACCGCAGCCTCACCTCCACCAGCAGAGGAATAAAATGTGTGAAATGTAGAAATGTGAAAAGGGAAGCGAGATCCGGTGCTCTTGTACCTGCACAGAGTCACTGGAAACTGCAAATTGAGGAGGAGCCGGGCGTTGCGGTGTGACTGATTTCCCATCTATTTGATTTCTCTCGCTTTGCCAGAGGGGTGAGAGACATGCCATGACATTGTATAAGTTTGGAATTGCAAATGAAGACACAACGGCTTCGAGACTAAAGAATATGTAAATGGGTGAATATATTTAAATATGGAGTAGGACCAAAAAAAAGAAAGGTGTACTTTTTACCTTCACCCTGACCAGAGAATACGACAGAATTCACACATTAATCTTGTTATTAAAAGGAGGTTTTGATTTGATTTTGACGTCAAAGTCAAGTGTTAATTGTGACCCTGTTTCCTCTGCAGCCTCTGCATTCTCAGAGAGATATCTTGGACTGCCTAAACCTGACCCCAGGGCATACACAGTAAGATTGACTGCATGTTTCAAATTTTATTTTTGTTCATTGCAACCTTGATTCCTTTTTGAAATAGGGAATGTATTGTAATCTCTCATTTGATCGTAAGTGTTTCCTCTTATTTGTCTCGTTTTTTTTAAATTGCCAGATGGCAAATTTAGGACACAGAGCATCTCAGTTCATGGATAAGAAGTTTCTTATCATCCATCCAACAGCCGATGGTAGGACAAGGATATAATTTTTTTTTAAATCTCACAAAGCGAATGTGTGCCCTGTTTCTGACATTTTGACTTTGTCTCTCTGTTCCCAGAAAAAGTCCATTTCCAACATACAGCGAAATTCATCACCCAGCTCATCAATGAAAAGGCCAACTACACCTTACAGGTATGTGTTTCTACTTTCACTCCCTTGTAATTACAGCGGCTGCTGATCCAATTTCTCTGCTCGTCCTTCTTCAGCTCTCCTCCAACCTGTGGGAGCTTTGTGATTCAGGCGGGATCCCACAGCAGGATGAGGATTAGCCCTCACAATGCCTTCATTCCACATAATGAGATTATGAGACCTTCTTGGGCATCCTGTGTTAACACCAGGGCTAATCCAATTAAGACACAATGTACTGCAGCTGAATGTTCATTTGAGCTTATTAGTGACTCACAGGTTACAGTGCACACAGGAATTAACCTGGCATCTCATGGCTCTGACTGGCTTTAGGGTCAACCAATGTAAACATGTTAAATATCTCTGTTAAGATCATTGTCCAGATATTTGGTCACATTTGTTGCTAAATTGATTTATCAATCCAAGAAAATTTATGATAAGATTTTACTTTTATTTTATTTTTACCTGAAGATGTCTTTGCATTTTCCTAACATCTTAAGACTCAAACATGCTCTGGGCAAGCTAGACTTGGTACATCACAAGTTCAAAACACAATCACAAGCAGAAACATCTTTAGATTTCAGACTTTTCGGTACAGAGAGTGAGAGCTTGAATTAGCACAACCAGTAACTCTGGGTGCTTTCACACCTGCCTGGTTTGGTCTGGACTTTCTGACTTTTTAGTTTGATCAGAACCAAAATCACAGGTGTGAACACTCCTGCAGACCATGGTCCGGACCATTGTTGGACCATACAAGCGGACCATGGTCCTCCTGAAAAGTCAGGACTTGGTCCGCTTTCAAATGAACCACGGGTCAGTTCGCTTCAGGTGAGAACGTAGTTTGACTTTTTCTAGGACCTAGTATAGGAAGCAAACCAAACACAATGCATTGTGGGTTGAAGACAGATGTTGACACTTTGCAGAGACAGCCATGCCTTCAGGTGCCACTGGTAGCTAGAGAGAAGAGGGCCTGAGGGGCTGTTGTATTTGAGGGAACGCTGCCCCGACACAGAGATGAAGAGGCTGCAGCATGATAATCACAACAAAACATAAAAAAAATACCAATAAAAGAACCAGTAACGTGGAAGCTCATCAATAGCCTACCACGGTAATAATTCAAATCCCATCACTACTGGTTAGTTTATCTTTTTGCAGTTCAATTCACATAATGTTAAATAATCTAGACTTCTGTGTAATAAGTACACAGAGAACATATCGTAGGCATCAGTAAGGGCCCGCCCTCTCCTTTGGTACTGTGTTGTATGTGTCCTCTGGATTGTGGGAAGCCATTTTACATTATCCACACATCTTGAGATGCGCTCGTACTCTGCTGGACTTAATTGATTGCAACACAATATCACAAAAATTGCAGCTATTAAAGCAACTGCAATACGCTGGTGGCACTCCATTGTTGTCTGACAGCAAGTGATTTTCACTCGCAAATCATCTGACCGATATCATTTGTTTACAACATTTGGTTCGCTTAACACAGGATAGTGTGAACACAAACCAAACCAAAAGTAAAATGCAACAATGTATCATTTTTCCCCTTTGGTCTGGACCTTGGTCCGGACTTTCAGGTGTGAAAGCACCCTCTGTGTCAGCCACAACTGAGTTTCAAGATAGCAAAAAAATAAAACATTTACTAATAAACATAAATATATTTAAATCGTGAAGCTTTTCAAGATCAAAATATAATTCTATTTAAGTATATGTTCAAACCTGACCTTTAGAATTTCCCGTTTGTATTAGGAAAAAAGTCTTCTGGGGGCCCAAAAACATAAAAAATAAAAAATTTGATTTCAATGGCAAGGACCAAACCTTGTATCTAATGTAATGAAATGCGTTGTGAAAATACGTTTTAAAAGTTTTTTTTTTTAAGTATTTTGAATATTTAAGTACTCCAGTACTTGAACTCAAGTAATAACTTGAATGATTTGACCGGGAGTATCTTTACTTTAACTTAAAGCTGCAATTTGTAACTTTTGCTAATGAGCTAACAAGCTAACGTTAGCTGTAGATGAGACTCGTTGGGAAGCAACTCTGCTGCAGCCCTCCCTCCCTGTTTTTGCTCCAGCTCGCAATTTATTTTCTTTCATTGTTGCTCTCTCTTTTAAGGTCAGTTTGAACCAAAATGAAACGGTTGCAGGGAAAGTTGCAGCAGAGTAAACTGGTCCATCTCAGCTCGAGCCAACTGAAGGTGTCGCTGTTTTTGGCAGAGACGAGTCAGAGTGTAAGGCACAAACAGCTTATCAGCTCGTACCGACGTCACCTGTCGCCAAGAAGTGCACATAGACAACCAACCAGGACAGAGGGTACAGAAAGCGTCACTGATTGGGCAAATAGAATAAGGAGCACTAGGATTTTTACCAATCCTGAATATAGAGGCATGATGGGAAAACAGTGAAATCTTGCGACACTCTCAGACCACATCACTTACTAATAGCTGTCTATGGATACTATAACATTTTTTTCAAATAGAACACAAAAAAGTGATTTATGTTTAACATAAAGTTGCCAACTGCAGCTTATAAAGTTGTGTGCTTTGTCCTCCACTACTCTGCCAGTCCAAGGAAATCTGCCATGAAAAGCAGCATCTTACTTATTTAAACCTTTTCTTTGTCTCTAAAGATCTACCCCGATGAGGGCCATTTTATTCACAGTGAAGCAACACGGCAGCATCTCAGCCAGTCCCTGGTGAACTTCTTCGAGGAATGCTTCAGGCTACCGGAAATAGTATTTGAGGAGGCACTGGAGGAGGAGAGTGAAGATGAGGGTTAGCCTGGCCTCCTTAAGGCTCCTGTGCCCCAAATCCTTCCCACCCATATGTTTTGCCTCCTCTTACCACCATCCTGTCCCTGTGCTCAAGCACAACACTGGCATTCAGCTGTCCGCAATATGCAGCTCTCACCTGTTCTTGCTCAAGTTGATTCGGTTTGCATTTGGACTCCCCGTGTCCGCATGCTGAACCTGAGACTGCCTTTCCAGCAGACAACGATCTACTGTACTTCTACAACCATCCTCCCATCATCTGCCCCGAGTTCAAACCCAAAAAGGCCGCCCAGAGAGCCAACAAAGACTGACGAGCAGACGTGAGTTTTTGGAATATACTGATTGATTTAACAGGAAGCAGTCTCCTTTACAGCAGGACGGATCGGCTCCTCATAGCAGTGCTGAGAAGGCATCAGCTCTCACACAGACTCTCAAGCTGTGAGGAGAAGGAACACCTTATAGCACATAACTGGTGGGCTTGTATATTAATGAAAATCAGACGCCTGGTGAAAAACACTGGTTGTTCATAGCAGGTGTCTGGAATTGTGCGAATACAGGAAATGTTACTATTTTTAAAGTTGTGAAGAACTTTCATGTTGGACTGTGGTTGTGTCTGTTGTTCTTACAGTATGTAAAATAGCACACAAACATTCACTCAGCTATTACGGATATGTCTTCTTTTAGTATTTATGTTTTTGCCCTGATGTTGGTTTCATCTCGTTGCTTCATTTTAATGTATTTAAGTGACGCTGACTGAACTGTGTAGCTGGCAAAATGTTTAGAAGAAGAAAAAAAAGCCATGGGTTTGTTGATGTTCGTTTGAGAGTTTTACTGTAACGTTTCAGTTTTATCACAACTTTTTCAAAAAGTGAAAGCATTAACTTTTTTTTTAGTCGATGTGCCTTACTTTGTCAGAAAACATCCTAATGTGGGACTGCATTAATGAACTACAACACGGCTAATTTTGTAAGAATAATTTTAGATTTTGGGAAATAAGCATACTTGCTGTCTAGACAAGAGTGTGGTTCCTCTCATTATTGTCTGTTTGTTTTAGGTTTTAATATCATTAGTTGCTTCCCAGTAGAATTCCTTATAATTTTGTTGGAAGTATGCATGTTTTAGCATTCAAATACTATTTTCCAAAGGTCATCCAAAAATATTTTGTCACTGCATGATGATGTTGTTGCATAAAACCCTCAAGGTTGGTGTTTTCAGTGGCGTCACCGCTTTTTACTGAAGGTTTCGAGGGTGTTTCCTTTTGGAAAACCCAGAAAACAACACAAATGTAGTTGCTCTTCAAGTATGAAGCTACAGCCAGCAGCCAGTTAGCTTAGCTTAGCTTAAAAACTGGAAGCAGGGAGGAACAGTTGCCTAATTCTGTTATTTCTCAGATACTGTAAGTGTGTTACAGGCTACTGTACCTTGTTTAATCTGTACAGAAACCAAAGTCTGAAAACTACAAGTTGATGTGTTATGGGGTTATGATAATTCTTTTCCAGGTGGTAACAAAGCCAGGCTAACTGTGTCTGCCATGCCTCTAGGGTTTGCACTGAGATTAGCTTTCTGTCCTGGATTAGCCTTCATATTTATTAGAGTTGTTCCCATACTGATACCCTCATCGGAAAATGCCTCCGATACTGCCGAAAGTGAGTTAGCTTAGTTAGCTCTGACTGACATTACAGACCTAAAACCAATTCTTCATTGCTGCTCTAAAACAGAACAAAGAAAGTTGCACTGCGCTGCCACTGGCAATTACTATTTTTAAGAGCAAGCAATAAAGAGCTAGCAAAATGTTTGCATGTGGCAATAGCTTACACTAGAATGTCCCACCAGTAAAAAGGTGATTCGTAAGGAATTAGATTTCCCTAGATTTTAGTTTTTAAATTGCTGTTGCACTTGTTTGATGATATTTTACTGAAATCCTTTAATTTTACTGAAGTATTATTACACCCTAAGTTTTACAGGAATTGTTATTTTTTTATGCACTGTTAGCAGATCGTACTTGGTATCGGCCGCTAACCAAGTATAGGTATCGGAATCAGTAACCAGAAGGAAAAAATAGTGTCAACCTTGTAACTCTTGTCAAGAAAGCAAAAAGCATATTTCCCAAAATGGCAGCTATTGTTTTAAATTCATAGCTTGTAAAAAAAAACAACCACAATAAAATATTTAAATAACTAATTATAAAAGCTAATTACAACATCTACTTGATTAGGAAACTGAAGGGATTTGGAAGTTTCACAGAAAAAAAAGGCAATTATTGTGACATTTGTTGGGAAATGTCATTTTTACATCAAGCGAAAATGTAAAAATTCTGCATGCTTTGTTGCTTTTAGGATGTTTAAGAATGGTAGGTAAAAAAAAGTTTAACAGTAAAGATACTACAAGGCTTGTTTATAAAAGTGTGGTGTCACTTTACACTTGGCTTAAAAATCTGTGAATAGATCTTTCAAGGTTGAAGGCAAGAAGCCATTAGGATTATTAGTGTTTTACCCCAAGAAATGATGCGTTTGTATAACATGACATGGCCAACATGACGTTCAAATCGATAAATTATAGAGGCACAAGTTTAATTTTCCATTTTTTAATTTGAATGGCCATTTGTGTTTCATTTCAGTGCATGTTAGGAGGTTATTTGCAGCACTATCCCCCCATAGCTCAGCTCCACATGGTAATTTTGACATCTTGAATGTTCCTTACTGGACTGCATAAATTACATTTCCAGTAGTATTGTGATTGAGATCCCAGTCTCGTCAGCTTGATGTGTAAATGTTACTCAAATATCATTTTATTCTAAAAGAGAAAAAAGAAACAATATTACCTGAGTGTTATTTGTGCATAAAGCATTTTGGAAGTTACATTTGACTATTCATTTCTGTTTCTCCTGCTGCTGTTCTTGAACTGAGTTAAAAGTGGACTTTGTAAATGCCAATGGCAACGTCGAACTTTGCCAGTGGTTGAGGACTTTTTCAAGACGCTCAACTTTGTTATCCAAAGCATATAAAGGAGATTAATGTCAGACTGTGGCATGGAGGTAAATGTTAGAATAAAACAAAATAGATATTTTATCAGCCTTCAGTCCTTTTTGGCTCATCTGTTTTGTTGGTCTTGTGAATTTGAACGCTATATTGATTTTTGGGCCAGTTCAAAGCAGAACTAAAAAACTGAACACTGACATGTTATTACTGTAAAAAGTTGTTACATGTGATCAAACAGCATATTTGCACATTTAGCAGAATCAAGGCAATGTTTGCATGAATTTAGAGTCATTTATCTGATGAAATTCAAATTTAAATCCAATTATAAACTCAACAATAAATACAAAAAATATTATTCTGGTTCAAATGCTCCACCATGTTTACAAACTCGCTGCCAGATGTCTGTTGGCTGTTGTGAGCAGGTAGGATCAAGTTTGTTTATTGGAGCTACTTTGCTTAAAGGATGCCTGATGTAGCTAAAAACAGGGATAATAAGAACATGATTTGCAGGCCGGAAAACAAAACTAGGGACCCCTTTTACATGACAGTAATTCAATTGATATTTTTTCCATTAACGATGTGTCACACCCCTTTCACACCTGGTATTAAAATGGGATCTGTATCCAAATTAGTTACCTAGATACCGAGCGAGCCGATCTTGCCTTTGCATTTACACCTGGTATTTTTATTGCCTTCTTGTTATCATGCTGAGATTGGATCTCTGTCCTCCAGCAAAAGCTGCCTGTGACTGATCGTCCGTTGTGGCAAATCAGCTGTAGGCTGTCCATACTGCAGATGTGTGCGGTCGCCAGAAATATTAATAGGCCTAGTCCTACTGTACAGACCATTTTTTCTTTTTCTCTGCAGAGAGAGGGGTCATGTGCAACACTTTTCTGTCAGAAGCAAAAGGAAAAGACATCTGACACTCTTAGCAGGAGTTGTATTTGCGATTACTGTAAATGCTATGACAGTTAAACGGTTTCTGTATATATGAGAGTTATGGGGTAAATGGGGTGTTGGTAAAGTTTTAAAAAATCTGCTGCATTAACAAATGAAAAACTCATAATTAAAATGCAGCTTAGAGAGTATATTTGATGTTGGTAAACATTCAGGTGTTCAAAGGTCCTTAAACTGTCACCATGTAACTAACCAACTCTGTCACTGTAATTACATTTATTTACTCAGCTGTAAATCCAGCAACAGCTGAACACAGAGTCTGATCTGACATGATTTAAATCCTGCTGTGTATCAAGAATTATGTTGCATGTATGTTTCCACTTTATTTGGCTTATTGCAGATTCTACAAATGAATGAGCAGCAAAGACAAAATCAAACATGTCAAGTTACCTGCAAACGTTCACATGTCATGTGACTGAGACAGCCAATCAGCTGTTGAGAGGGGAAACAACCTGCAAGCTGACCTCAGGAAAAATTAGAAAAAAATATTTGTCCTCAGAGATGCTGTCAGACCCAGCAACAACAGGACTGTAGTTGTATATCAGTGCTTTCTCTTCCTCCTCCTCAGAATTAAACCTGTGTGTTCTTCCTGGCTGTTAGAAAAGAAAACAAGATTTTTTCTGCATCATGCACTGCTTAGTTGAGAGACCAAATATAATTTTGTGTTCATACCTTCACTGACAAGGAATTCAGCCATGTAGAAGGTGGTCTTGACTGCTGATGGAGAGTGTGGAATGTAGGAATTCTTCCACTCAAAGGCATTTTTCTCTGGATGCCACTGTGTCCCATAAATTGGATAATCATACGCTGCAGAGAGGTAAGGGAAAAGAAATTGCTTATTAAAAAAGCAAACCAAAAAAAACCCCACCTCTTGTCAGTATGATTTTGCTGTGAACTTGTTTTTATAAAATCATGCTGCCATAAAAGTGATGCAACCACCTTCCACTGTTGACACAAACTGTTTTTTCATCTGAATTCGTAGAGAGAACCTTGTAAAACTTCTTCAGCTCCTCATTGGTGTTATAAGTCTGAAAGAAACAGAAACAGCAGCATGTAGTGTAAGTGGGTGCACTGGAACTGAACTCTTTGTTCTTAGAGAAACAACTGTGTCATGCCCCAGAGGGAAGAAGACGCTAATTTCACCACAACCACTGAAGTTGTTGGACTGCAGCTGTGCTGCTGCTCTTGCACAGCACTTCCCATGCTGGTAATGTTGGGGACTGAAACTGGTTCTTATTTCAACAGTACTGAATGAGGTGCCAACACTGCTAAACTCCACACATGAGAGTTTTCTGTCAGCAGCTGAGAGGCCAGATCCTTCATATCGTCATGTGGAAAACCTTTAACCTGCTTGCTTTGGCCTCTGTAATTATCTGATACAATTATGATGATTATTGACACGCATTTCAAAACAAATATGCCGGTGTTTATGAAAAGGTCAGTTACATCCTGTAACACATGACATGTCTGTGCTGTTACAACTTGGACACATAAACTAGTCAAAAAAAGGATCTTCTAGAATGTTGTGGAATGAACAATAGCACCAAACTGCAGATAATATATATATTTTTCCATACAACAGTGCCTCACACATGATTCGATACTCGATACTCCTTCCTTACACATGTCCACTTGGTTTGTAACTTTCATCAAAGTTAGCTTAAATTAATATTGCTGTAGGCTAAATAACGTGTTAATAAACTTATCAATGATGGGCCTGTCATTTCTAATGGCGGAGGAATAACACGGCAAGCTGGAAATAAAAATGCAGAACAATAAAAGAGTCATTTTTCTAAAACAGACAAATAGGTTCAGCTGAGTGCTGCTGTAGTTGGTCGCTGGTTAAATCCTAATTTTTCTTATCCCATTTAAATTGCATGATGTTTAATAATATGTTTGTCATTTTTTAAGATAATCTTACAAATCCATGACCTCGGTTAGCAGTTAGCAGCAGTTAGACTTCATTGTCTTGGACAATGGCATTAATTTAAAAAAAGGTCATCTGTCTCTGCAACTCTTTAAGGTAGCTTAGCCATTAATTAGACAGTTTACAGACTGTTTCACCTTTTTCATTTATCAGTCTTAGGGTCTCTTGAAGAAATGTTTAGCCTATGAGAAGACAGGCCCTATCACTATCCTGAGCATTAGTCATTTTTTTTATTTTTGTGACCAATTGTTTTTATTTTAACAATTGCACACAAAAACCACAACTCAGTGAGCAACAAAACAATATATATTTACAAAAGAAGAAAGAGATGTGGCTATAGTACAAATTCAGGTACCAAATTATAAGTTACAAACATGAAAACACAAGAGAACAAAGATAAACAAATGATCATTTAGATGAACTCCAGTGTCTTCGCAAAGCTAACAAGTGTTAAACCATGTTGACAATCTGATTCACTGGGATGTGCAGTACAGCTGTCTATCACTAGACATTATGTAATCCACTTATATACAAGGAGCTGCAGAATGAGTGAGACAGATGTGGATTCATCTGTGGGTGAGTGAATAACTGAATTCTGAACAGAAATGGTGACTGAGGAAAACTTATTCAGGCTCTATAAATGACAGGCCTACTCCAGGTTTGGTATTGTGTGAGGGAAACTGCATTGCAATTAAAAAAGCCCCCAAGGACGCTGAGTGGTGATTTGCTCACAGATTAATAATGTATTCAATGGAGCAAAGAGTTTTTTGAGGCCCATAAGCATTAGACAAATAATCCTGGTTGGAACAGTCAAATTTTATGGCTTTTTAGGCACTGCAGACGTCTGCCAGACATTTCTGTTGAACTCCTCGGTGTATAGCCTAAATGTGTGTTTGCAGAAGGGCTTGACCTAAGTATTTCACTATTCAGATATCCATTTGTTGGGTAAGTATTTCATTTTCAAATGTGGGATTATAGATGATTTAATACTCTAATATATGAGCTATAGAGCATTCATTGTGTGTCTGCTGGTCCTAATTTTTTCTTGCGAGTAAAAATGTCTTCTGTCAAATGTTCATTAAAGTCTGACTGTCAAAGTTCATCATGATCCATTCATGTTTTTTTTTCACAAAAATAGTTTTATTTGAAACAAAAGTTAAAAATTGGATTTTTTATTGACATCAAGAGAAATGTGAAAAATTATATCAAAATTCACAGAGTGCAGCTTATTGCAGAAAACAAAGAAGGGAATCAGGTGTCCCACAGATAAGTTCAAATGATCAGAAACACACAATCATCCTGTTTCCTCTAAGTGTTCATAAAGTGGCACAGTCGCCACTGATTAGTCAGTTATTTGCATCAAGTACAAATCATGTTTCTGGCTCACATCTGACATCCTCCAATGCATTTTAGGAGAAGATTTTTCTTTACGAGAAGGCCCTGAAATATCGCAGCCTTATTGTTCACAGAAAATAAAAAATCCAGCCAATTCCTTCAATTGCATGTCCTTTTTTTTTTCCAATTAGAAAAGCAGGAGTTGATGCTGGTAAAGTGGCTCAGCATGTTTTCATTCATTTAATTACTTAACAGCTTACGCAGGATCTTAAACTAGCATGTCTCAAAAAGAGTGAATAAAGTTGAAATACACATTGGGGAAGCCGGTGCGATCTTCCATTTGAGGGTAGTGACTGATGTGATTGTCCAGAATGGTGGCTGTCAACAGTGGGCTTATTAGTCACAGAATTTGCAGCCCAGAAAACCCATACTATGAGAGTGTTTTTTGGTTTTATGACATGTCATTTGATCAGTATTCTTCTATAAACAATGATTTATCAAATCTTTAAACTATCAGCTAGATAAACAAAATAGACATCTCATCATCAAAACGCAGCATAATGGCAAGTGTGCATTTCACACTGCAGACAGCAAACATTCACTTGTTCAAGTCAAACATCTTTTAACTGTCACAATGTTCACTGTCTGTAATATCATTCAATCAGCTGTAAATTCAGCAACAGCATCCACAAAGTCTGATCTGACATGTTTTAAATCCTCCTGTGTATCAACACTCATGTTGCATGTTTGTTTCCACTTTACTTTTAGGCTTCTTTGTAAATCCAACAAATCAATGAGCAGCAAAGGCAAATTCAAACATGTTAAAGTTATGCGCAAACACTGAAAAGTCATGTGACTGAGTCAGCCATTCAGCTGCTGAGAATGAAAATCCCTCTGCAATCAAATCTCAGAGTATATCAGAAATAATATTTTTGCTCAAAGCTGCTATTGGGCCCAGTGTAAACGGGATTGTAGTTGTATATCAGTGCTTTGTTCTCCTCCTCCTCACAATTATATCTGTGTGTGCTCTTCCTGGCTGTAAGGAGAGAAAACAAAACATTTACAGATCACAAAGGCTCTATCATGTGGCTACTGTTCATTTAGTTAAGGAACAGAACATAGCTCTGTGTTCATACCTTCACTGACAAAGAATTCGGCCATGTAGAAGGTGGTCTTGACTGCTGAAGGAGAGTGTGGAATGTAGGACTTCTCCCACTCAAAGGCATTTTTCTCTGGATGCCACTGGGTCCCATAAATTGGATAATCATATGCTGCGGAGAGGTAAGGGAAAAGAACGTTCTAATGAAAACAAACAAACAACAGTTCCTGTCAGTATGATTTTTCTGTGAACTTGTTCTCATAAAACCATGCTGCAATAAAAATGATGCAACCACCTTCCACTGTTGACACAAACTCTGTTTTTCCATCTGTATTCGTAGAGAGAACCTTGTAAAACTTCTTCAGCTCCTCATTGGTGTTATAAGTCTGAAAGAAACAGAAACAGCAGCATGTAGTGTAAGTGGGTGCACTGGAACTGAACTCTTTGTTCTTAGAGAAACAACTGTGTCACGCCCCAGAGGGAAGGCTCATATTTCACCACAACCAGTAGTGGCACATTGTAGCAGTGCTCCTGCTCAAGCATTACACTTCCTATGTGTGCAATATTACTGTCTGTGAAATGTTCTTATCACAAGACTAATGAATGACGTACCAATACTGCCAAACTCCACTTGTGAGAGTTTTCTGTCAGCGGCTGAGAGGCCAGATCCTTCAGAAGGTCAGGTGGGAAGCCTTGAAACATCCTGCTCGCTTTAGCTTCTGCATATGGGTCAGAACATTCTGATTATTAAGGAGAGACTTTTTAAAACAAAACTGCACATTTCATAAGATCTTTAAAGTGGTTTGTGAAAAGAAGGTCAGTTATTCTAAAAAGTTTGACAACTCTTTGCTGCTAGGACTTGGACATAGAAACTGATAAAAATAAGAATCTCCTAAATTTTAGCATTAAAGTGCAGATAAGATTGTATCTAGTGCAGATGACATTTTCATATGACAGTGCCCCACCACATATTTGACTATGTTCACATTACCTGAAAGCAAATGTGGCTTTTTTTAATTTCTTGAGCACATCTGTCAATATACTCATCATATTTAGATGCATAATTAAAGGGATATTTTGTTGATTTTTGCTGTGGCGTTGT
>JAPQLA010000013.1:4066037-4079479 GCA_029822935.1 Naso vlamingii | reverse complement strand
TGTGTGTGTGTGTGTGTGTGTGTGTGTGTGTGTCCTTACTGACCTGTGAGTTGGTGTTTGCAGGGTTGTTGGCTTGTTGCTGCTGTTGGCTCTGCTCCAGCTGCTGTTTCTGCATGAGGGCCAGCTGCTCCTGGTGCTGCTGGTACTGTTCTGCCGTGAACACTGGACAGGAAGGATAACAGCCAACGGTTATCATCAGCACTGGGATACTGTGTGACGCAGCTTACTGGTTTATTTGCCCTTTTTTTTTTTCTCCAAGTTGAGATGGCTATCAAAAGCGAACTGCACGTCAACAGCAGCGTAAATGTTGTATTAAAGCTTCTTTTTTTGAGCTGATATTCATTTTCGTATCATTTCTTTTTGAAAACAAAACAATACAACAACAACAAAGACGTCGCTCAGAAGTAAAAGCTAGAATATAAAAAAGAAATCATCAACATCACACTGTAGTATTTGTCAAGCTAGAAACTTATCATGACACAACGATCAATCCCATCCATTTAATAATGAAACTGAAATCAAACTTCAGAGCAATTTAGTCCAATTAAAACAACTGTTCATCCAAACAGCATTCCTCATAATGTCGGGATGCTTGTCAACTGAAAGGAAAGTCGCTGGCATAAAACTGATTTTCTGTGTTTACATGAAAAAAAAAAAAGAGCTGCATAGCAAAACAACACAAGGGGCTCATTCATTTGGGTTCATGCTAAAGAACATGAAACTTTACAAATCTTGATTGTTTAAGACAAAAAAAGAAAAAGGAAAAAAAAATTGAAAGAGTGGCAGCAATAATTTAGCAGCAGCAGGTGAATGTAGCGGAAACACTGAGAAAACTGGCAAAACTGGCAGTGTACTGACAATCTTGCAAATGTTTACAGTGATGATGTATTATAACCTTTAAATGACAAAAACAGGAACGGGCAGAGTGTGTGGTTTTCTAACTGTGATTGGGGAGGAGTTGAGAGGAGCAGAAATTACAAGCACAAAGAAAAGCTGTGGCAGCGCGCCTGTGAAGCGGCTCTGTGTGCATGTTACCTGAGCAAGCTGACAAGCAGTGCAACACCTCCAATCACGCTGAAGAGCTGAGTAATTATAAACGCAAATAATTATACGGGTATCGAAAAACTATTTGAAAAATGCGAAGCACAGAACTTCATATCTGTATTTTGCTGTAATGTCTGTGCCAAAGCCATGACAAGTGCAAAGGAAAGACTTGTTGATTTTCACTCGGGCTGCTCTCATCCAAATGTGTCCTGAACAACACTGAGCCGGCTTTTTAAGTCTAACTTTATTTTTCTCACCACTAAACATTCACATGCAATATATCAAATTAAACAACAGCACCTTACAGAGTTTTTAGCCCAGAGATGTTTTTCAATAACACTCTTCCTCCTCCACACTACAAAGGGAATTCTCTCCTCTTTTTTTGTTTTCCATACTTCAGTGAAGAGCTGAACCTGACAGAGAGGGTCTGCGAATGATCAAAGCCAAGTCATCTCTGAAGAATCAATATACTTCAAACTTTGAGGCTTTTGTCATTTATTATCAAGTGTCTGTAAGTGTTGGCAATATGACAATGTGTCCCATGAGAAAAAAGTTATTGTGAAGCGATAAAAAAGGCAAGCAGGAGAGGACTGTGAGGCAGCAAACATGAGTGTAAACAATGCATGGTCAGAAATGTTCTCTGAGAAAGGAAATACATTCATCACATGTACTAGACCTGAAGAACACACACAAACAACTTCTGTTTGCTTGCAAGAAAACTCCAAAGGCCACCATCAATCTCTACATAATGATGATCATTGAGCAAAACTGTGCTGTTGCAGTTTTTGATGAAGCAGGCTTGTGGAGTTAATGTGAAAAACCAAGGGGACGTGTCTGTATGAGCCTTTCTGTCCACGTTTGCAACATGTCTTGGCCAATATGGGCAGCAAGAATGACTTACAGAGTACCAGCAATAAGACAGACAACTAGGGTTGGGTGGGTGTAAAAATTTCTAAATCGGTTTGATATTAAGCCAAATATCAGACCGGACCAGTAAATCGGACTTTCACCATTTAGGTGTTGCATGCCTCATCCAACTGAGCTGAGTGACACAAAGTGTGTGACGACAGCCAATCAGCGTTGACATTCTCCCGACATCACTGACCGGACATTGAGACCAATACATCAAGATGTTCAACAAACTTTTTAACTTGAACTTACGCCATGGAATTATGAAATGAACACAGACACTAATTTGATCATTTTCATTTATAGCCAAATCAAACATCATAATATGTTTATCATGTTGTCTTGTTGCTTGATGGTAATGCACTAAGTTGGGAGTTTGAATCAGGCGCGTTTGTTGCTGCTGATGTGTGCTTTCAATTTGCCAGGATCTCACGT
The DNA here is from genome assembly GCA_029822935.1 of Naso vlamingii. Taxonomy (NCBI): domain Eukaryota; kingdom Metazoa; phylum Chordata; class Actinopteri; order Acanthuriformes; family Acanthuridae; genus Naso; species Naso vlamingii. Next base: position 4,077,091 of record JAPQLA010000013.1, on the reverse strand, counting down.
AATGACAAATGCCTGTTAAGCTGATTTGTATAAAATTAAACTGCTTTAAGCCTGTACACCGGACCGGACCAGACAAACTGCACACCCACCTAAGCCTACAGACAACAACAAAAAACGGCAGTCAGAAGATCAGAATGAGCCCACAAAAACAATTTCATTTTAGAACATCTGAAAGACAAGCAGGGAATGGTGTGAAACCATCAATGGACATAAATTAACTGGTCAAAAACTTTGAGACAGAATCCAGTCACACAAATGGCCTAAAATGTGTCTGACAACACACCGAAAGATATTTTCTTGGTTCAAATACATTAATGCTAAGATGCATTTGCAAAATTAGTTGAAGGTTATTTGTAAGCCTGACTTAAATTCAAACTGAATCAGACAACCTCTTTAATTAAAGCACAGACAGGCACAAAGTGCATTCAGACATTGTGAAATTTATTTGCTGAAATCACTGCCAGAAATGACTACATATCTAAAAAAAAGCCGTCTTGAATTTGCTTCTGTTATGCCAAGAAATCTTTGCCTACAGTACAATAAAACTGTTTCAATCTGTTATATGCCAAAGATGCAAAAACATAAAACGGCAATAAGGCAGAGGAAATATCTGACTCACCATTGACAGGCGTGGGGGCGGAGCCAATGCGGTTCTGGGGGTTGGCTCCTGCAGACAGAGTCCGGGTTAGTCCTGACACTGTCCGGCTAAAATCCCTAAATCCTCTGCTAGATAAGTCTCCTCCACCCAAGGGGTGATTGGATAGCGTCCGTGGTCTGAAGTGCCTCCAGCGGCAAGCTTTAATGTTCAAAAGAATCTGACTGAGGTCCATAGGTGTCGTCAATGATGGCAACGAGGGCGATGAAGAGGAGGGAAGGTGGGAGGAGCTGGTTGGGTTCGAGGTATTGGTTTCTGAGGTACTGGCGTTGGAGTTGCGGAGCGGAGAACTTGGAAGTGGTGAAACAAGCGGCTCAGGCTCTGGGTCAGAGTCCAGGCTCTGACAGATGCTGTCTAGGTCTGTGTGCGCTCTGTCCAACAAGATCCTGCAACAGAACCAAACATCAATTCAACGTGATAAATCACAACCAGTAAGCTGTCAAAAAAAAACTACCACCTATCTGAGGTCAGACATACTTGAAACACATGCTTAAGTCAATTAAAGTATATCACAACATCCAGCCTCCTTTGGTGATGACTGTCGTTGGGAAAATGTGGCTATAACTTGCATACCACTCATGTAATTACACTGTCTAGTGGGCCAGGACCAAGTATAGGGCTGTGTATTGCACAGAAAAAGGAGAAAAACATTCAGTTCTGAGCTCAAGACTTATGTAATGGAACAAGACGTAAAGTTTACAGCTGTAACATCAAGAAAAAGAGAGGCAGCAGTGCTATTCTGGCTAGTCTCGAGCCACGGCACTTCTGGGGCAAACCTCTCTGAGCTCAGCCTGAGGCTGGCACCGGAGCAAAGGTCATGTTGTAAACGACATCAAAACTGTACAGTGACATTTTTAGATGTTGACAGTTAAAAATTGTGTGGTGCTGGATGAAATGTCAGGGAATAACCAGAGTAATAACATTCAGGGTTTCCCGCAGTGCTTTTTAGTTTAGGTGGCCGCCTAGACAACACGCACCCCCCACCATCACTACCACTGTATTGTGTTGTTAAAACAAACCTTTTTTTTCCAAACAACTTGATACTGAAGATTTTAAAATAATATCAATATCCATTTTTTGCACTAACAATAGCAGCTGTGCTTTTTTCTTCTCTGTTACAGCCCACACAGCACCGACCCCCCTCACTAACAAACACCGCTGTCTCTCCTCTCCTTTGCTATGGTTGGCTTCCTAGTTTGTTGTAGTCCGTAGATGGCAAGAACCAGGAAAGCACAATTAATCAAAATTTATAGCGACATGACCTACTGCAATTTTTGAATCACAGGGAGGTGCAATATTTGTTTAGGGTGAAAAGTGTGTCAAAATTCCATTTAATTCAAACACTGCGGTGCTGCAGAGTTCTCCTGGCCTACACGTCATACTCTACAGACTTACAAAAACATCTTTGTTTTGTACAAATTCCTGCACAATCATTTCAATATGTTCATCAGTGAAAAAGAGAGCAATGAGGCAAAAATGATCATTCCCTCTAGTATTGCAAATCATATGGCAAGCTCATTATCAGTGCAAATAATTGCAACTGATACTTCCTCAAAATTGTGCAGTCCTAGCAAGAACCATTAAGTGTCGGCAACTGGTTTTGATAAAAAGAAAACAGCAAGAGAGTTCATTTGAAAGAACTTAGTATCTGAGATAGATGAAGGTGGAAAACCGAAAGATTCAAGCAAGTCCAGATGAATGAGATGCTGCAGCACAGCGCTAACCAATGGTACCAACATGGTAAGTTTAGCAAAGCACCCGAAGGACTGACACGCCGACAAATTTAAAGAATTTCTAAAGATTGTTGTCAGCTCATCTTAACTGAAGCATTAAACAGCCCAGTGATTTGTGATTTCCTTCAGTTCCTTCGCTTGAGATGAAGGCTGTATTGAGTAACATTGTGATACATTCAAGCACTACTCAGTAAAATTCAGTATTTGGCGAAGGCAACTTCATCATGATACTTCAATGTAATCACGTACAATGTAGTTGTGGGCAAGAAACTTAACAAACAGGCTGCAGTACCTGAAAAAAACGCTACTGGTCCGGCAAAACAAACACACTCAGTTCCGTGTTTCCATACAATCAAATATTTAAAAAGACAGAAACACCACTTTGCCAATCTCATGTGCCTCTGTGAAACATACCACCAAACCCAGTTGGTCTCCTCAAACACACCACGCACTGTGGAAGCTGCTGGCTGCTGCTGACAGTCTGCCTGCTTTATTTAATCGGATGAGTAAATATGGTGGAGATATCAGTGTGAGCTGCAGGACAAACTCATTGGAAGCGAAGTTTTCTGGTTCGCTACAGGCCACAGTGGCAGGTGAATCCCAAAATGGGCCTGTCATGTTCATCATTTTCCCAGCAAGCTTGATATTTATAATAGAATGTGCCCGCCAAATGATTGCTGGTAACCTGCCAAAGAGCCAGTATGGTAAACAACCTCGGCAGCCAGAGCCAGCTCTTGGCTGAATTTCCTCCGCTCAGTATTGGTGCTGGCAGCATTCCTACACACATTTCATTTTATGATTTCCTCGCTTTTCTGAAATTTCTGTACTGAATTTGTCAACTTTATGATATCATGACTATAAATGCCCACAGTCCCAGAGCAATATGCTGATCATATCAGACTTGTTCTTCACCTAACAAAAGTTAGTGAATGAAACCATTAACAAATGTTGGTTAACAAAATAAAATGCATGCATTTTAAATTTAGCCAAGCTGCCATTCTTGGAAACAATTCACTTCTATTTTGCTTTTGCACCTGCAGGAGAATCCAAACATCACTGATCAAATCAGCACCCAGACTGAACTCACCTGCCCCCTCTGCCCACACGGCGCCGCGCCAAACCTATGCAGCGCCGTGGCATGTTCAGCGAGGTCAGACAGTAGCGGAAGCGTGGGTCGCCAAGTCCACCCTCTGATGGGCTTACCCATGGCCAACTGCCACTCTGGTCTGATCGAGTCTGAAGAAGAATGAAGCAGAACCAGAGTAAGAGAAAAAAGAGAAAACAGGAGGAGAAGATGTCATGAATTTAAAATGAGAGCAAGACAAAAACAGAAAAAGAAAAGGCGAGTCTTCTTCATTGGTCTGTCCAGCGGAGCGTGGCAGACTAACAGCCAGGGCGGCCAGACTGACCACCCCGCTGTGGCTCTATAAATAGAAGCATGGGAGTCACAGGAGGGCACTCACTGCGTAGTACTGACAGCCGGCCTTCCTCCTGAACGCATAGCAGCCATCTGGGTCATTCTCCTCTTCTGCCTCTGAGGAACCTGAATGGATCTATAAAATAAAAATCATATTAGCAAATGAAAAGCTTGGGACTTTAAACACACACCTTACACAATCTGTGTATTACAAGCCAAGCCAGATGTAAACGTTGGCTGTGTAACTGCAGCTGTCGCGCTTCGTTTTAAATATTAGAATTAGGGCTGTCAGCGTGAATGCATGAATTCAGAACGATTAAAAGTCTGCGATTACATGTGACTGACGTTATTATTTTCTAATCTTGTTAATCATGTGCTATTTTCTCCCTGTGATCCACCCTTACTCAGGCTGCTGTTGGGGTTTCCTGCATGCTGACAACAATACGCTTCTGAGTGGCTCGTTTTTTTTCTTTTTGTCCTCCCTCCTGAGTTCCAGACAACAACATAGACACCATTCTTTCAACTGTGTGTGCAGTAACAAGGAGGAGACAGGCAGAGCTCTCTGACCACTAATCAGCTTAGCTCAAATACTGGTAGTCAATGGGAAGTGCTAGCCTGCCTCCACCTAAAGTCATCAGATAAACTTTAAGACAATTCTAAACAGTCCTGTGTGCTTCTTGTGATTGATTATTGACCAGTTATTTTTAGACTCAAATCAGCACTTAATGTAATTCTACAATCAAATATGTACCAAAAGTAAACAGCAGAGTGCATACACAAAACAACGCTGATGTACTTGCAAGTAGGTCAACAAAACAAAATGTCTGTCAAAAAACTAAAATTACATTAAGTGCTAATCTGAGTCTAAAATAACAATGTGGTAAATTAACAAGTAACAACAAGCACACAGGACTGTTTAGAGTTGTTGGAAAGTTTATCTGATGACTTTAGGTGGAGGCAGGCTAACACTTCCCATTGACTACCAGGGTCTGAGCTAAGCTAATTAGCAGTGGGAAAGCTCTGCCCGTCTCTTCCTTGTCACTGCATCAGAGTTATACAAGAGATGTACTTCAGTTGCCATTTGATTCCCAATAATTTTACACTGGTTAGAATTGCTTTACATTGTTAATACGGACTTAAAAAACTGGTGGGAAATGCAAAATAATACAATTTCGAACATGCAATAAAAAATGTGATTAATCACCACTAACTATTGAAATTCTGCAATTAATAGCGATTTAAAAAAAACTGTTGTTTGACAGCCCTAATTAGAATTTATATAAAAATTGGAATGAAACCATACTACAACAAAATTGATCTCAATCTTGTTACCTGTGAGAAGGGTTCTTCGTCTGAGCTGGGGAAATCGTACTGGTTGAGGTCCTTGGGATTGAACACCGAGGGCCCTGAATGTTGAGGCGCTGACAGAGGAGGGATCTTGGGTTTCTTTTCATATTTCCTTTTGGTTCGTACTGCCTCCGTCTTCTCTGGCTGTAAACAGGGGAGGGAGACAATACTCAGTGTTTATGCTTCATTCTGCGAAATCAAAAAGGCATTCCAAGGTGCAAAGCAGCAAGTCTGGTGTTGGTGGTCTATGTACAGGCGACGAGTGCGTGTGGAAACAACAGTGAGTAAAAGAGGCATTGATATGCAGATGGCAGCATGTGCCAGATGCCACTGCCGAGCCAGATGGCTGTCCCCCTCCTCCTCCTCCTCAATCCAACTCGTGCCACCGCTCACCCCAACTTCCCCAGTGGGACGACCCCTCCCTGTCTGAACAGACTCCAACCCCACTAGGATTAGTCAGAGCCTATTCAGTCCTTAGACGTGGGGGACAAAGCAAACAGAGAGGCAGGGACTCCACAGTGAAGAACTGCTGTGTCAAATCAATGGATGAAGTGAGGGTTGGCGCGAAGAGGGAGGACGGGGGCAGAATGAAACCAAAAATGAGCATCTGTAAACAAGAAGGGAAAAGTCAACCAGCTGGTAGAGGAAAAAGGAAGCAGGGGGAAAAAAGGGGGAATAGTTGTCCTCCTGCGGTGGGGGTGGGGGGCTGGGGGTGTTGGGTTTGACACTGGAGCTAATGAAGTTATAATGAAAAGAGGTGACACAGAGTTCACAACAGTGCTGTGTGATGAAGTGCTACTTTATCAAAGCATATGGCGACTCGGCTTTAAACAAATGTTCGGAGTTCGAGGGAATAAGCACATAAAGCATCAAGGCACTGGTTTTAGTGACATAACTGATTAGCAGGTAGGCACAGAGTAAAACACAACTGACACAAGAAGAGCCTGGCAGACCAATTCCTGCAATACTTATGGGATTTTGGTAAATTGATGCACATTTTTTTTATTAGTTTTTAAATATGGTCATTTATTTTTTTCTTAAAAATTAAGATTTTTTTAAGAATATAAACACATTCATTAGAGAATAATTACAGCAAAACTGTTTTCTTCAGAAATTGATTCATGACTAGTCGCAGGGTTGCATTTTGTGCCATTCAACAAAGACAATCTTAAGGTTTAACTTGAGCCAGTGTGAAATACAAAGTAGAGGATACTGCATTTTAAAGCTCTTCAATTTAGCCATCTCAACTTTATGAATCTGCTCATGTGAAGGACGAATGAGAAGTCAATAACATTTTCTAAAACTTCTGCAGACATTCTGTTCCAACGCCCACACTCAACCAGAGCCAAAAAAATCATTTTCCATTCTGTTCCTGACATTATGAGGAGGAAGCCAGTGTGTTGTGAATGTGGATGGCCTTACTTTCTTGTAGTCCTTCATATCCAAGTGGTCCTGGTGTCTGTACTGGTTACTGCTGGACAGGGGAATGATGGGGATGGTGTAGACAGGCTTCACCAGAGCTCGCTGCGCAAGAGCCTCTGCCATCACCTCGCTGCCAAAGTCTGGCATTGCATTCCTAATGAGCATAAAAAGAAGGCAAATTCACAAATCAGCTGCAGAACTGGTGGAGACAGTGTGTTATGAGCAAATGCAACAATATAACAAATACAGTAACATAAGAGTTGCAATTTCATTATTATAGGAATGGCAAAAAAGGTCTGATGTACAAATTTAAAGGTTCACTCAAGGCTCTTTTCAATTGGTACACAAAGATTTGCATGCACTTCTTCATTCCTTGTAATAGTAATTAATGTAAAAAACAACCTATTGACTTGTCAATAAAAGAACATTTGTAGAAGCAGCCTTAAAGGTGGAGTTAGCAGGATTTTTCTAAAAATAGAAAACACACTTATACAAAGGTACTGCTGCTCAATCATCACTTCTGGGCCTCTGTAAATGTGTGGGGGCACCTCTGTCTGCAGACAAACTGCACTCTGCCTGTATTTTGGTGTCATGGCTGACTTGGGGCAAGACTGGGCGGGGAGTGGGTGTGTTTCACGCAGCCAATCACAGCGCGCAGGTGAAGTTTGGAACACAGTGACTGGACTCGGATTCTCAGCCCAGAGAAAATTACAGATGTGGACATAGCAGCGAAGAAAAGGAGATACAGCCCAGTGAGGTGAAACAGCAGGTGGATAAGCTCATTCCAGAACAAGAATGGATCTCGGTGTTGGCTTTCAAGCACTAATGGGGATGAAGAGTGACACAGAGGCGGCCTGCTTTCTGTAGGCACCAATCACCAGCGGTTACATAGTTAACTTAATAAATTATCGATCAACTTCTCCATTAAAACAAATGGAATATTCCTACTTTGTTTTGCTGTGTAACGTTAGTACAAGCCATGTAACAGTGCACATAGTACATGCTAAGTTACAATACTTCTGAAGCGTCGAGCTCAGGAGGAGGAGCCAAATCTCAATGTTGAGTTCATAAGCTGCGACAAACAAATGCTACTGACTCCACCTTTAACTTTAAGTCTGACATTAGACTGTCTTATCTTGAAAACGAAAATTTTAACATTCATTGCTAGGTAAGAAATAGGCAGAAACCTGTGTAAACTGTATTTCAACTTAAAATGTATTTTTCAGCAAAATGATTGCAAATTAATGCTTAGTTGTAAACGCCATAAAGCCGTGCACACACACACAAAAGAACGCCACCTTCAGTGAACAGGACACCCCTGGAGACACTACTGTCAGACTACACAAACCACTCAGAACACCTGGGTCACTCTACCCATATAATATCATGAAGTGAACTGAAGAAGCTATCTGCTGAGAATAGAGTGGTCCAATCTTAGAGTGAGCGCTGGCTTTGATGCGCGGGCAGAAACCAGGCTGGGATAACAAGAGGAAATTGAAATGTCACTACAAATCAAAAGCACTTCAAGGAGAAGGGTCCAATTTAAGCTCACACTGACAGCTACTTTCAGAGCAAATTCATTCCATTCGGATGTCATGTTTAGATGAAGTGCAAAGGCTCCAAAGGCTAGGAAAAAAAGAACAATTCAGTGTGGAGGTTGGAAAAGAAAAATAAATCAAAACACAAAATAATACAAACATGTAGACTATGGAAAGACTGGCAGCCACAGAGAGGTCAATGAGCTAATTTGCTTCAAACAATACTGAATAAACAAGATCAACTCTTGACTGATAATGCATGCAAGATAGTGTACACAACTTTGGCCCCAATTAACACAAGCAGTGAAGCCTGAGTTTACAGAAAATCTGAGGTCGGCTCCTTCATACTATCATTCTGGTGATCCAGTAGCCTCCACCTGGGATTTCAACTTGATGAGTGAACAAAAGCCTAATCAAACATGCAGGTTAACTGCAAAAGTCATCCAAAAAACCACATGTAGCAAAGGTCTGACACAGTCACCATCTCGGCCTTCTGGAGCTCAGCAATTAGCGGTTTATTAAAACCACAGCAGAAACCATTCCCAAAACACTCTTACAGAGACAGGACAGAGAACAGCTGCAAAAATTTATGTATCTAGTCTTGAACATCTGGCATTAAGTCAGACAAGCAAAGCATACATTTATTGTATTCCTCCATAAATGTCTGAAAAGGCCTCCTTATAGCAGCTACTTGTCTAACGAGGCAGCTGATGCAAAGCACACACCCCTCCGCCGAACTGTCAAACTCTCTCTGGGCCAATTTCACACAGTGGTCTTTCTTACCTCTTCTCCACAATCTCCAGTGTGAGATGCAGCAGTTCCCTCTTGCTCTTCTCCCTCCTCTTGATCATCTCCAGAATAGTAACAGCTCGGCTCAGGTCCCTGCGCAGCTTCAGCATCTTCTCATATGACGCTTCGTCATTCTTTCGGTTCTAAAAATGGAACCGAGATCATTTAGCCACAAATGTTCCCATTACAAATCACACGTTTTTGTTTTTAAAACTTTGATTCAAGGGAAATTATACTGCAAAACAGTACTATGCTTGTTCACTTGTATTCCCATGTTTGACCTATGATGTGGAGGTGTGGAGTAACACACACAAAACCTATAAGCATCACACACAATGTTGGATTTCGGGAGTCATCTAAGAAGTCATGATTTGCATGCAACAGGTACAACAGCACAACTTCCTCCATTTGACACAGATCCTTACCTTCCTTGTCTGCATCTTCTCCGTCCGTCGGCGGAAGGCCACATAGGGGTCGCTGGTGCTTGAGCCATCCCTCTTCTCCTGCTTGACATTGGGGATGAGGGAGCCGCCCTTGCAGGTTTTCCTCTTGCGGCTCCAATAGTCGAAAACCTCCTTGATCAACTCATCGTCCTCCTTCAGCAACAGTTTGGCCTCCTGCAGACTGACGAGCTGCAGAGCAACAAAGTGAGACAGTTAAGGCCACAGAAAATTGAAACAGTTTTTTGTCACATGTGATAAAAACATTCAAATCACAGTTAGGAAGCAGAAAGTTTACACAGACAAAAACACTACAAAAACAAAGCCTTTTGGGTTTCAGCAGTGTGGTCAAGTGGAGAAGTCTTGCTGCCTTCAGGCAAAACTTGTACACTCATGTGTCTGACAGTTAAATGTAAGTCGCCTACGTATTAGTCAGAGATCACAAGAACTTCATGCTGTAGGCTTAGAGTAGAAAATTCAGTAGCTTTCCGTAACCATTAAAGAAACAAAGGATTTAGGCAATGGTAAGGTGGAGTAAAGCACAATCTGAGTGATTTTTGTGTAAAGCAGATTCACAGATGCGTTTGTGCAATACCATGCAAACCAGCATTTTCCTCCTCACAGACTGACAGGTACCTGCTGTCCACTGCCTTTCTCCAGTCGGTCTATCATTTCCTCAAACTGCAGGGCTGTGATTTCCATTTTCTTCTTCAGCTTATTCACAAACGTCTCATCTTCTGAATCTAGGTCGTAGTCTGGCTGCTCCGTATCCAAACTGAAAGCTGTAGGATGGAGAACAGTTGTTACTAAAGTGACAGACACACGTGTTGAGTTAACTTGGGCAGGCTGCACTGTGCATGAACCTGATGACTTACCAAATAAGTCTTATTTTGGAGGATTTTGAACATATTTTATAACCCAGCTTAATGTAAAAACAACACTGCAATTACATGACTTAAATAAAATTGGTCTTTCAAGAGTAAATGCAACCAACTAAAGTGAAGCAAAGCCACGTCATGATTTTATAATTTAGTTTTCTGTATTTAGCAGCAGTGCAATTGAGGCAGGTAAAATACACAAGCCATGGGGTGTGAAATGCAGGCGCTTATGTCTTCAGACAACTACTTCTAGTCAAATTTTGCCTCAGACATGAACACACCCTTTAACATGACAAAGCACAGTGCTTGTGTTTGATCTTGTACCAAAAGCTGCCTGGGGCTTCGTTTTTTTGCCCAGCCAGTCAGTCCAAGCCAGAATCTGCAGTTATAGCCAGGACATTCTCCAGACAATAACATTATTAGTGTGGCAAAATGAAAAAGTGGCTGTCTGTTGTCATCAATCAGCTACTGTGACCACATGAAAGAAAGAAAAAAAATACTGCACTGTTACTGGGACTGTGAGAGCCCCACTTAAATTAACACATCAACCAGTCAAAACCTGGCACATTTGGAAAAGTGTGCAGCGTTTCCTCTTACTGCTCGATTTAAACTTAAGCTGAGAGAAAAACTGAGCCGCACACTGCAGCGGTCCCTCTGCTTTACATGTTTCAGGGACAGTGCATCTAAGGCCACGTTTAGACGAGAGCAGCCCTACTAAAAACGTCTTTTATTTGCATTTTATATAAAATCTGTTTAAATGAACAACCAAAACTGCTGTAGTATGCATGCTAGGCTGGTGGTGTAACTTCTAATGAGAAACCATAGGTGCTGTGGA
>JAPQLA010000013.1:4052845-4064858 GCA_029822935.1 Naso vlamingii | reverse complement strand
TGCTGTTATAACCTATTTAACAACATCATTAGGGCACAAATATATCTAATTATAAAATGCATATTTCTCATTATATGACTAAAGCTTAGTTAGCTTCATTCAAACTTTCATTTTAGACACAGGTCCAAACACACTTTGGAGTAATTAAACATAAATATAAAATACAATCCAAAGCGGTAAGCTTCACTTTGACATCTTACAGTCCAAAAAGGAAAACGCTTTAGTGCTTCATTCATTCTCTGCAGATGGTTCAAGAAGCTCACACAGATAAATCATTCTAGAAGAATCATCAGAGATTTAAGGAGGTTTGTCGGTCTGTGGATACTCTTACACTGGGATCTTTTATTAATGGTGATGTCATTTTCTAACAGAACTGATTGCAGTGATTGGTCAGTGGGCGGTGGGTTTGTACCTGCTGATCTCTGATCATAACCTACTCAGGAACAGGTTAGACGTTCAGCACGTGTTGCCGGGGTGATGAAGCCCGGTGAGTAATAATCCAACTTCATCTGACTGAAAACCCAGTTAAACCTGAAGTTGCGTCGCTACACTTAAATCTTGCTTCATAGTACAGGCTCCTGGAAAACACCAACGCCAAATCACAATATGAGATTATCTCATCTCATATAATATTAACTGCATACTATTATCATAATGCCAGGCCATAGCTGGGCTGACATTGCGTAACACCCCCAACCCAAACTTCAATACACATAAAGTCTCACAATCAGCAGCATTAACCCTCTAAAACCATCAGACACACGGCGCATCCGGGCGGAAACACCCCCACGTGCTCACAGACACTAACACAGCTAAGTGGATTGCAAACAGCCTGATACTCACGCTGTATGTGAATAAGCTGCTTTGGCATCTTGAACTCCCCGGGGTAGAGGGACTCGTAGTGCGTGATGTTGCGCTCTGCCTCAGGGACGGGGATAACCATGTTGTCCCGCTTCTCGCCGTATACCTGCTGCGCTGAGATGGCTCGCTGGAGATGGTGCTCCTGTAAGGAAGGAAAACAGCTGTTAACAGACAGTCTGCAGTTTAAAGAGCTTTGGTGACTTCTTAAGAGATGCTTTTGATGCTTTAGTCGTAAACTATGCTATTTCACCTTGACATGCTCGCTCCAGCATGGAGAAGTGAATGTCTGATTTACAGCCAGTAGACTGAAACTGTTTTTCATGACTTGAGTATGAATCAATGTGCTTTGAGTTGAGAATAAAAATGAAAAAGATTTATTTAGTTGGTGAAAAATACCACTGTTTCATCAGGAGTCCAATGAATTTTCCATTTGCTTCCAGTCATACTGAACACAGGAACCTGCTCCCACAACATCAAAACAGCCAGATATTCCACACCACGGACATTAAAGCACAGGAAATAAGAGAACAGTCTTCTGTGTTAATTAATGTGGTTTGCAGCACAGGATGTTGAGGTCAATCCACCCAAGAACAAGCACAGAGAAACGTCTGCATCTCACATCAATGTGTCATTACAGGAAAAGGATCGTTTATCAGCACAACTTAACACAAAAGCTTGAAAAAAAACACAACTGAATCAAAGAAAAATAATGAATTTTCTTTTTGTGTGTTGATTTTCACACCTCTTTATCAGTTCTGAGTCATGTAAGCAGAGTTATAGCCTGACCAATAAAATGAGTGCAAAACATGACAGCAATCATCCAAAAGCATTTCAGACAGGACAGGATCACTACACTCACATATTCACCTTAACCTTTTTCCTTTTCCTGATTATCTGTTCTGTTTTTTGTTCTAGCATTTCTTAGTTATAATTGTCAACGTTACATTTAATAATTTTGCTTACTGACCAGGCAGAACAGACTATTTGTTACGGTATGCTACGCCTATGTATACCATCACAGTTCCTAATGCTGTACCTCAAAGAAATGAGTCATCAGCAGAGGGTTAGTGTAGGATCTGAAATGGTAAATGGAGCCTGTTTATAAGATTCAAGCAGTATCAAGCATGTATTAGCATGCTAATCCACTGTGAGCTCAGAGAGGTGAGATGTACGCCGTACTTCTACTTCAAAGCATGTGCTCTCTGGAGAAGAAGTGACTTTGACCCTTGCACAGGTAACACAACTATCACACAGGTGACTCGCTGTTTTCATTTGCTGCAGCTTCCAGCCTGAGCAAGTCACAAAGGTGGTCATAAAAAACAAAGATGTTCAAGTTCACAAAAATACTGTTCGCAGAGTCATGGGATCATAAATGAAATACCTGCAACGTTCTCCAGTAGAAAATCTGGTATTTTAACCAACTTACACAAGCAAGGATGTCAGCAAATGAGTCACTCAGTTTCACTCAGCACACCATGTCTTCACATTATGTAATCTGATAGTCACTTAAATTTGTCACAGTAAGAATAATCCCACACTAACAATCAGTTTTCCTGTGACACATACAGTATTTCACAAACATCCTCATTATTATAAGAATAGAATTAAAGCATAAATCTACTTTGAGCCCCAGTAATGACATCTGCAACAAATCATTGCATCTTGTTGCAAATGTATTCTCACTCTGCAGCACAGTCTTACAGGCCTTCTCTCAGTGGTTGATGCAACAGATGGCCAATCCAGTCCAACCGACTGAGGCCCATCTTGCTTTAACAAGTATTTTAACGGGGCTCCTACTCATTTAGCACATTACACACTTCTCACAGCCACAGATTCCTGTGGATTTTGAGATATGGGTCAGTGTTCAGTGACTTACCAATTGTGGCGAGCAAAACTGAGCAACAATGAAACCGTGTCTGCGTATGACTAATCTTATGTATGCAAAAACTGCTACCTTTTAGACACTCCAACACTTGTGCTGGAGTTTGAAGTGGTTAGGGCCTTTAGTATAACACAGAGCCATGGGGAGCCCTGCGTGGACCAACAGGAGAATCACATCAGAGCTGTGAGCTGGCATGAAAGGACACAGCACGTCTCCAGAGCTCAACCATCTGCCCTCGTGAGCTTACCAACAAACCAAGTGCTGTACACTTTCTCTACAACCAGCAGACTGAGAAAACAGCTTATTTTGTTAACCGGACCATTGTTAATTAACTTTGAAGACCATGAGACACAAATGAAAGTGACACTGGAAGGATTCAGCCAACCTCCATCACTCACTTTCAGCTGGTTGGTGGTTCTAAATGAGTTTGGGATGCAAACATACACAGACCACAAAGAAATTACCACCTCTTCCCAAATCACCAGCAATTTGTCACCAATTTTAGCTGGAATGTTACTCTACACATGACTGAATTTGGCATGTCTACACATGCAAATCACAGGTTTAATGGAAAAAAAAATGAGAGAAAAGTATTTGGCTTTAATTGTTGCAGTGTGCACTGATCGTCCAGCCAAGCTTGTTGAAATGTTCACACAGCCTTTTTCACTACCCACAAATATACAACCGCCTGCAATTAGCTAGCAGTTTCGTGTGATCCGACATTTCACAACCCTTTGCGTGGCAAGTCTAAAACTATTAGTCTGTAACTGCCAAGGCTGTGGTTCTCTGAACCCTGATCTCAGCAACTTTAAACTCAAAATGTACAAAAAATAAGAACACAAAGCTCTGAAAAATAAGAGCAACATTTCAACAGCATTCTTGCAATCCTCTCAGCTCTCAATTTAATAGCATTTTGACAGCTGAGAGCACAGAAAAAAATCCATTTTATTTGAAGGCCACAGCCAGCCTTAACCAGTGATTGAAAGAAAAACCTAATGCATGAAATATGTTGACAGGAGTTGCATCTTGAATAGAGAAACACTTGTGTTTAACGTTTTACAGACACATATCAGGGTTGAAATAACAACTCTGGTTTGGCTGAATCACACTGCTTAATGAGGTACAGGTTGGAAACATGCACAGATGACATACAGCCATTCATACTTGACTCACAAATTCTCCTGGCTTAATACTGTAGGAGAAAACCAACCACCAAACATGTAAACTTCACACTGAAAGGCTCCAGCACAGGTGGATTCAAAAGCACAACCTTTGTGCTTCCTGCATCAACTGAGCCATCTTGCTTCAAGTCTAAAGGCCTTCACACACAGAGTAATGAATAAAACGAATAAACAACATGACAATGCGAATAGTTAGGCAGCGAAAATGTTCAGGTCAAAACTCTTCACACCGGCGGTGACACAAATTTGTGAAAGAGCACGGAAATATGAATTTCCAACAGAGTTTTGACAGTTCTGTTGAAGAGGGAAAAATGGACTCATGTTATATACAATATGAAAACACAGCAGAACTTATCAGCCATCAAACACAAAATACTGAATAAAAATCCAACACCATTCATTAACGGCAGGCAGGTGTAAGCCACGTGCTAAGACAGGTGAAAAGTTAACAGAGCCTGTCTTATACATTAGTTAACGTGACCTCATCCAAAAGTTAACTATGAAACGTTACTCATGATTTGGAAAGCCCAACTGATCAATGACACTTTGCCATATGTTGTATTTAAGATTGTTTTCTTTATAATCTTGTTTGTCAAACAAGGCTTGGTGCTGAGAGACACATACTGAGCTTGTCAGCCATTGTTGTTGTTGTGGGATACAGCTTTGCACAACCATCGTGATTGGTTGATACATTCGTTCACAGTCTGAATGTTTGAAAAAATTGACCTTGATCCAGAAAATAAAAAAGTTGCTTTTTTGCAGCGTGATATTCGCATTCTGTGTAAAAATACTTGTGCCCAATTAACAGTCCAAAAATTTCTTTTTTTCATGCCTATTATTTACGGGAGGGACCACATCCAGTGTGTACAGGCCTTTAGTGTAAAACATATTTCTTCTACATGTGCATAAATGCTGCAGCAATGTTACTCAGCAACAGCCTTCTGGCACACTTCACTTTACAGCTATCTGATGACAAACTGGCACATCGAAGACACACAGCTGCTCTATCAAGAAGTTTCTGAATGATTTCATGAGACCTTATGTAAAGTCTATCATCAAATAGTTAACCAACATGACGCTGGCTTTGTGCTATCATGTAACTTGTCAAACACATCCACTTTAAAACAAAACAAAACTAAAAACAAAAAAAACCCTGCACTTTGTGAACTCTGACGAACCCAGTGCTATGTGAGTTGAGGACCCCGCATTAGGAGTCAGCGTAAGGAACCAATTAAAGCTGAGCCAGGCCCAGACCTGCCTTTGCTCGCTCCTGTAGAGGATATCAGCCCTGCAAACTGCAGCAGGCTACCCTGAGCTGGCCCTGACCTAAAGAAATCTTGATCTCCTGCAGCTGTGATCCGCAAAACCGCAGCTCACAGCCTGGGATTTCCTCTGCTGCGGAATTAGGTGAGTGGAGATAAAGGTCTTTTGTGAATGGCACATGGGAACAAGTAAATAGGTTATTCTGGGAAGTCTCTCAGCTGTCTTGTTTAATTGAAATTTAAAGCTGACATCTCCTGTAAAAGACAATGTTTTAAACAGTTGTCCTTGCTGAAATATTGAATTGTCTTTATTTTTCCCAAATACCTACAAAAACAAGGGGCAAGAGTTCAAAAACATTACAAGAGAAACAATCACCCAGAGCTGTGGATGCACAGTGGGCTTAGTACTGAAACCTCTGCAGCCACAGATGCATACAGAAAAGAGAGAAATGAAAATCTATTTTTCACAGCACCATGCTTCCTTCCATTTAATGTTCCCTAGAAAAATAGATGACTCCAATAACAGTTGCCATGGAAACACAAGCGTGGCCTCCAGCAGGTATCCTCAGCTCATGCAGACCAAAGGAAGATGAGAAAGTCTTAATAAGTCATACTTATGATACATTAAATGCATACTTGCTTGTGTCCTTCCTACATTGCAAGCTTTATTAAGACACAAATTGTCCAAATAACTTTTGTAATTTCCAAAAAAACTAAACCAGCTCCTCAGAACAGGACTGGATAAAACACCACATATTTAACTACGAAAGCAAATGTAACACAGGCACCTTTCCCTAACGATGGGACAGTCACTGTCACTGCAATATGTACATTAACTCTATTACATATTGCTTCTACAAACTGCAAATTAATGAAATAAACTTAACTATGATTGATAATATTCACAGGTACGTGCACAGGAGGATTTATGCTGCATCTGGTCACACACGTACCAGAAGATTCTTAACAAAAAGTAAAATTCATAAATAAGTAAACATACTGTACGCAACGTCTTTATTTCAAGAAGGAAACTGCACGTACAGATGGAGACTAGACTCATGAATAAATAGCAGATAATGATACGGCACTGAAATACAAAGAACTGAACATAAAACGCATTAGATATCTGTGGAAATAAGCCATAGCAGGTGAACCGTTTTATGCTGTGTAGGACACTGTGCATGCACAGAATATTAGAGATTTAAGTGCCTTATTCCCAATTTCATTGCAGCTACTGATGGCACATAAATTGTGCTTTCAGACACTATTTTCAGAAGGTTTTACACTGTGAATGCTGATGAGGCAGATACACAAAGGCACTTATTTGGTGATTAATGTGAGCCATGAAGAGAACTCCAGCAGCAGTGTACTATGTTCCTCTAACACAAGATGTGGCCTATTCCATCACCACATCATAAACCCTGATAAGGACAACCTGTAACCAGGTTAAAGAAAGACATACTTAATCTAATTGACATCACGAGGCGTGCTTGCAAGCGTCTTAAATAGACATAACTCCGTGGCCAGCATGTGGTCAGTCAGCTCAGCACAGTTACGCTCCATTGTTGCCGGACAGGATGTGGGTCAGGGAGCTAAGCCATGAACAGCCTTGTAGTAAAACTGTCCTCTTTATCTCTTCTGTCACTCTGTTATGTAATGCCGCTGTGTGTATGTGTACAGTAGGTGGGGGAGGGCCGGCAGGGGGGCAGGATTTATGCTGACTTTGCGGGGCCCCTTATGTGCCTGCCTTGTGTCTGTGTCTGTGTCTGCTGAGGCATCTCGGTGGCATCGAGGGGCTTTTCTGCTGATGAGGTGACAGAGAGACATTCAGCAGAGTGGGGCAGGAGGGCTAATAAATACCAGCTTATGCACAAGCCACTAAAGCTTCATCTAAAACCAGCAATACCAAGCTTTTACCTCATAACAATATACTGCCGATAAATAAACTTTAATGCAATTTGGTTAGAAATTGTTAATGTGGAGGGTTAGTTAGAGAATTTACTGTGTTCAGCAAATGAATGTGAAATGAAGTTTCCCTGTTGACTTACGCTGATAATTAAAAGGCGGTGGCTGAGCTACAACCAAGCTGAATAGAAGTGACTTAATGAGTAACAGACCACATTTACATGGACACCAACATTCTCACATTAACCCTATTAAGATAATACTCTGACTTAGACACTGCCACGTAAACTGCATTTTCTGATTACCTTAGTCCGTGTAAGGTCGTAAGCAATAATTGAATTACAATGTTAAGTGTTGCAGTTTTAGTCGCATTATTGTACACAGGTATCCACCTTAATCGCACTGTGCTATCCTATCAGAATTTTCACAGCCTTTTGCAACAGCGACACATAATTTACGGCACTTAACCTGCTTGAGGACGTATACTCAAGCTTCCGACAGCAAGTTCACAGCCAGCTTCAGAACAGAAGATGACGGACAGCGCTGTTAAAAAGAAATCCAGACATTTCTGGGGTGAGGCAGAAACTAACCCCATGTTAGATATTTTGAGAGAAATGGATATCATGAAGTTATTAGAAAATTAGAAAATAAAAACTCAAAAGGTGAAACGTTACGACATATTAGACTGTTGTGTTGTTGTTGTTGTACTTCAAGTTTCAGATCAAACCCCATGAGAACATCGGACATATGACGTAGGGTGGGCGTGTGTCTCCTTAGTCATTAATCGGATTATGCTCCGTGACATAAAAACAGGAAAATGAACGGACTACTCTATAAGCAACTCGTGAACACCTTGACTGAAATACTGTCTTGTTTACAATAAGGTCAATAGTGGGATTATTTCAGCCCATGTAAACATAGTCACTGCTATATGGCTTAATGCAATCAGTCTACAGGCACAATGCAAATAATTTCTACAATATGAGATACTTATACTTGCATAGTGTATTAACCAGCCTACTGTACACAAAAGTAAACACACCAGGATGAATTAAGGCTAACTCAAAAATCAGGCAACCTAGATAAAAGGATTACCTGATTGCTAATTAAACAATGGATCAGAAACAATACAAGCACCCAGAGGATTTAATAAAGTCTCAATTATGAAGCAGACTTGCAAATAAGTAAATCAAATCTGTATGAGTGAGGCTACAACACTTCACCTGTAAATTAAACGGCAAACTCCTATGCCAACAATTAGCAGAAATGTGTGTACATTAAAATGTAAATTCATTTAATTCACAAACCACACACTGAAAGAAACACACCTCCATCTGTTGCAACAACTTGGTGGCTCTTCTCAATTTCATTAATAAATACAGACATTTAAAACGCAGCTGCGCCGATTCAAGCCCCAAAATGAGCCAAACAGATGTGTGAAACATGAATGAAACAGCGTCTTCAACAGCACTATCACTGCCATAACCATGCATGTCGTAACACATTACGCTCCTAAGCGCTATGCCATGCTCTGGGCGTATGTAACTATTAGATACAGAGCGGCGTCTGAAAGACTTTTCTCTCCGCTTCACGGCCACAACAGGCGGTGAGCTGCACACATGGCAACGCTGGAGCTGTCAACACGCAACACCTCGCTGTCAAACCGGGCTGGGGCTCAGTGTCTCCCCCTGGCATTTGCTCACGGAAAGTACACAGCGTCCAAGGCCTAGCGTTAACCAACAGTATCCTTTCGGCCTATCCCGCTTGCCTTTACCAAAGAGAAAGTCAACAAAATGGTGGAGGAGATACAGGTCACGTGACTTCTTTGTGCTTTCGGGTGCATTTCATGGTCACACACACGGACACAACACGGCTTACGTGTAAAATATCAAACCGCTGCAACCTTCAAAGAACAACTGCGGTGGAAAGGGTTCATAATATTTAGTATTCATCGAGATCCGTCGTGTGCACGAAGGAGCAGATATGGCCGCCATTTTGCACAAGCTTGCGCAGGCAACATAGTGGCGCCCCTCGACATGAAAACACGGCTGAAGTGATCCCATACATGTCGGCCAGCAATAAAAAACATACCGATTCCTCCTCTTTTTCCATCCCCGTCGGCATCTGCGGCACTGCCCGGTTGATTGAGGCATATTCGTGCAGGTCTGGCAAATCCTCGCAGCGGAAGACGGGTAGAGGCTTACTAGCATCCAGCGCCCGTGCCCGAAACGACAATTTACTCATTTTTATAATAAAAGATGCAGCATAAATCTATTCGATCTGCTAGTAACAACAGCAGTTCTGCCCCGAGTTCTCATGGATGAATCTGTGACGGTCTCTAGAAGTCAGCCGGTCGATTGAGGGCAAGCTGGGGTGCGTAGCAGCGCGAACAGAGCCGGGCAGGCCCGGGTCTCGGTCACTCTCTGTCGGTCTCTTTTTTCCTAGGCTCCGCTGTTCCTCCCCGGTTCAATACGCCATGGCCAACATGGCGGACATTACAAACTCATGCAGCTCTCAGCTCGCTCCAAGCGGCCCAACCCCCTCGATCACACAAACAGCCATTCCCACGCAGTTTCGCACGCGTGCGCGCTCGCGAGACCCTTGGGGTACGAGGGAAGAAGGGCGGGGGGGGCGTACCGACGGGGGCAAGATGCTGGATGCTGATGAAGGGATGAGAACTTCCCAGGCTCGGGATGTTCTCATCCTGTAATACGCAACGCTGATGCTGACGTAAGAAAACATATTTATTGTCTGTGTTAAAAAACAAACAAACAAACTGTGTCAATAAAAAGAGGAGAAAAACAGGCAGCTCTCTGTCACACTAAGATAAGATTAAAAATGATTCTATTTTTGAGTCAAACAGTATTTATGCATAGGCAAGCTGTGTGAGACCGCGTTTAAACCTTTAATCGAACATAAAAATGTCTCTATTTTGCCCCGTTTCAAAATGAATGCTAACAAGAAAGGACACGTTCTCCTAACAGATTTGTTTTGCAAATGTCGCCACCGTGTGGTACAAGCACTAATACACTACAATTCCCAACTTTCAAAGTGAACGGCTTCTGCTTTCCTATTAATGCTTAAGACTAATGCACAAAAAGAAAGAAAGAGGAATGAAAGATAAAATATACTGCCATCTGTTGCCAGTTTTGATTTAATCATACATGTACATACTGCATTCTCTCCATACTACACATGCACCTGCAAAGGGATGAACATAATGGCAGAAAAAACTCAAACTGAAGTGGTTGTGTCGAAATTCACTAAAACTATGTAAAGAGAAAGTTTAGTTATTATATGACTCAAACGTAACTGGAGAACAGTACTCCATTTAAACTCAGAATATGACATTTTACAGTTAAGAAAACTGATTAAATTAGGATATTAACAAGACGGCAAAAGTAACACAAGTAAGTACAACAAAAGAGAGAATACTGATACTAATAAATGCTAATCCTTTAGATTAACTGTCCTTTGCAGGGTTTTTTGACATTGTGTATTATCCTTTTTTCACTAGAGAAAGTATGTTCTGAGCTATTAACAATAAAAAGTATGCTGTGCTGTTGTAATAATGTTCCTAATGGTTCTTATATAATGAAATGACCATAACGGGGTAACGATGGATCCACGGATTCACACCTTAGGAGAAAAATAAGAAATGAACATACATTCAAACAAGCAGAATTGTTCTTGTGTAGACCGCCCTGCACCACCGTGGTACTGGTTGATTCTTGTTTCCAACCATCAGATGTTGAAATCAGAACAGTCGTTCGTCTCTGTAGCCCAAAAGCTTCAAGGGTGCAAAAATGTGCACCATGACATGTTTGTCTGCCATTACTGATGCACCGCAAAATTATCCTGACAGAGCCAGAGAACAGATACCCATCGAGATAACCTAATGTCAAAAGTATGGAAACTTCTCCAGTCAGACAGTGACCATTTAAACCTTTTTGTTCCCAGATCTACTTTATTTCTATCATTTTGCTCACAGCGAATCACTGCAAGCGTTCTTCAGTTTAGTGTGACTTCTGATTGCAGGGCTTCAAGGTGTGAGCAAAACTCTGCCAAGTGCAACTAAATAATTTCCTTGGTTGCACTGGTGTGCCCAACATTTAGCTGGTCTGTTTATGCGTGTAGCCAGGGTCCAAAATTAATATCCACCAAGCACCAAATGTGGGTAAATTTTGGGTTTGGCGGACAAATAAATTGAGGTCATCTGCCAGCTACCCAGCAAAAAAAACTTGTAATTCCCAGTACATCGCCTTTCTACATGAAAAACAACACTCGCTATCTGTTGTGTGACACAGGTCTATGTTGGCAGAGCATTATGGTGAAATTAACATTAGATGTGTGACGTAAAAACTATTTTTTATGCTCAAACTTACATTTTTTTGTGCTACTGTGTTGCTTCCTGGCCATAATAAGACCCGTTACTCTGTGATCTGCTAAATCCAACTATTAGACTTTACTGTATATCACTTTTTATACAAACAAAAAAGTAACATGAAGTTTTTCGGTCGAGTTTGTGCGCTAAAAACATGAGGTTTTTTTTGTTGTTGTTGTTGTTAAATTATGAACATGGCAAGCAGAAAGGTCTGAGCAAGCCCATATAATGTATAAGTGTCAAGAAAAGGTGTAATTGTTGCATTATTGTGGTGCCAAAGGATGCATCGAAAACTTTTGGGTGCATCTAAATTATGTGCCGCAGCACCTAAATAAAAATGTAATGCTGAGGTCAGACTACACAATATCAGCCTGATATTAGCCCGACAGGAAGACGTAGGGTGTCAGGTAGGCTCACAAACAATCAATGAGCGTCAGGCGGGACAATTAACTGTTTCATCTTGCGCAGTATGTCATGATGGATGACAACCGATGCCGTATCTAGGACACCTCACGACAGAAAGACCAGCATGTTTGAT
>JAPQLA010000013.1:4033738-4048553 GCA_029822935.1 Naso vlamingii | reverse complement strand
TGTATGGCCTTACTCAGGTTAAACTGTTTGTAAAATGTGAACAAACACATACGGAGACTGTGAATGCCACAGAGCCCTCTTTTATTATGTGGAGGAGAACAAATAAATAAATTAAGGAATTATTTCCGTAATATAAAAATTATTTAAATAAAACGCTGTAAAACAGTAGTGCAACAGAAATTTAAAAACTAAAATCTAGGAAAATCTAGATAAAATAAATCTGAACTAAATCTAAACGATTGCAGTGTTAAGTTACTGCTTAATGCAAACTAAACAGTTCCTGAAGAATTGCAAGTGACAGGTAACAAACTCCTTTTTCATTCAAGGAATCAGTTAACATCTGAAAAATTGTTCATTAGGTGCTTTTTTGTCTTTCGCTTGAAAAAGAAAAAGAAGAAAAAAAAATCCTCTGCCATCGTCCTGCTGGTCAAATCTCCTTCTTCTCATCATATTATAAGTGAGGTGTCAGTGTATCTGTCCCTGCTGCTGCTGCTGCACGGCTCTGGATAGATGTATGCATGCCGCTGTAGCATGACGTGATGTGTGTTGCACACATAGAATAAGAGTGAATAGACTGGCTCTCTGGATGGAAACCATTGTTAGCGATACCCGATCTAGCTATTTAGACAGTGTTGGGCCAATACTCAATATCACTATCAGATCACTGCATCCATACTTAAAAACACCTTTGAAGGTCTGGAGAGGGGGACAGCGGACCTCAGAGTGAGGCGCAGCTCATCTTGGATTCCTTTGATTCATTCTCTGTGGAAAAGAACCATCAGTGCAATCATCAGAACAGGCGGTATCTAAAATGGAAGGCAGTGAAAGGAGACAGAGTTCCCTTGTATCTTTTTGCTATTAAATATCCAGTAAAACTTCCAAACTCCTCTTTAAATTTCTTCTAATTTTCATGAATTTGAAGGATCCGATATCTGTGCAAGTTGCAGACTTTAGGGCAGGGAGGAAAAGCTTACAAGTTGAGGCTTGGAAGCTATTGTCATTGCAATTTCAGGTGCCACAGTGACAGCCCCCTCTACCCGCACAAATCTGTTTATCCTGAGAAAGACAAGACGACAAGCTGGGAGGAGAACCACACACTCGACCACGAGATGCTAGGAGACATATAAACACCCCGCAGACACACTTGACATGCCCTGGGATTGTAACACATGAAAAAAAAAGATTGTTTTAAAAATGAGATAAGTCACTTCTTCAGTGTGGCTCTCCGTGTGCTTTCCCTGCACTGATCACAGCTGAAAGCATTGCATTCACAGAACTGCCCGTAATAAACACGTTTGGGTTTTTTGGTGCTATTACAGCAAACACACTTCTCACAAACACTCTCTTCATGTCCACTGCGCACTTCAGATGCATTATCAAGGCAACAAAGGTATGACTCAACCACCTCGCTCGACTCCGCTTGACGGCAGTCACACAATGTTCTGACTCTCCCCTCTTTACCCCTATAGTGCAGATATCACACATATCCTCGGTTCCTTCCTGAATAACCTGAAATAAAGCTTGTTAGCAAAATTGACGCCATCAAGATACTTCACCTACCTGCATGTGCCACACTCCAGAGTGTCGTTGCCATGGCTACATAGAGGAATGTGTGGATCTATGTCCTTTTGACACGAGCACTTACATATGTGGCTCAGCAGGTCTTCGACCTCTCACTACAGCCTTGGGGCGTAATAATAACATGGGAAGGTCTTTGTCAAGCAGTCATGCACCTATGCTTAAGGTATTATCACCTATTTTAACGTTATTATAATGCTTCTCTAATGAGGCAATCATAATTAGCTTTACAGCCAATGGCCACATGCTAGCAGAGGCACTTACACAACTTACCACACACAGAGCAGCTGCACGGCTCTACACCTTCTCACCTTCGCAGACGAGGTGTAGAGTCGACAGTGATCACTTCCTCTTCCGCTTGCTGTGCCGACTTGCGGTCCTTACAGTGTGAAGTATAGGAGATGTGATATGTTGGCGGCGACTTGCTGTTCTCCATAACAACCTCAGAGGTCAGTGCCTGCAGTCAATAGAGCACTTAACCCCTTTAAGATGAGGAGGTGTCAGCGGGCTACACACATGAAGCTAATGACCTTTGTGGGAAGGGAGTTTCTGCCTCACTTACATGGCACGCTTCGACTATTATCTGCAAGATGTTGTGGGAGTTATTGGACAGCATACTGACTGCACATTTTTTGGAAGATGTTTCTTTGGCCCAGAAAAGCCACAATATCTTCTGAATATCTGAATAAATATGTGCTCACTGACAGTCGGACAGCTGATTTATGTTGTACTCTTTCTAGCAACTTTTCTGTTATGTTGACATAGACTGAACAGTTGTGTCAGAGCATGGAGTCTTGAATTGGTCACAAGCAGAAATCATGACCTACTTTTGGATGATGCTAGTCTGTGTGAAAGTGGTTTGATTCAAATATAAAACTGGACAAAAACAACTTTAATGTCACAACCTGTAGGAGGGTATCCAAAAGGCCAAAGTCAACAATGGATTGATCACAGCAAGTATCGTCTGTACTGTCAAAGCCTGATATGTGTGCTAGGGTCCAAAACTGTTGAAAGCACATCAGTAAAACAAACTGGTGGCATGTTTCTTCTTTACAATGCAGCCAGGCACTGCAGTTTATTCTGAGTCAATCCTATATGACATCCTGCTGCTGTGAGTTCTGATGAGAACACCAGTTCTGAAGCAGAAAAACAGACCCTAACAAAAACACCATGCACTCCTGTTTGCAAAAAACACAGTCCTCTTCTCCTTTCTGTAATTATTTGAAAAAAAAAGCACTACAGTTGGGTCATTGTAGTCTTTTTATTTTACTTATTACCACAAAACCACAGAATATTACCAGACTTCACCTTTTATATTATGTAATGTGAGACCTGGTCAACAGTTGCAGGTTTTAGACTTATTTTGGAGTTGAATAATTAAGAAGCATGTAGTTTTTGATTCCTTTCATTATAATCAAATAAATATATATGTCAATACTCATTGGAGGTCTATGCAAAGTGGATGGTTCAGATTAGATGAAGTGTAACCTAAAAAAATTTCATGAAAAGGAGATTTGTAAATTAAGCATATTTTTTTACGAAGAGGTCCATAAAATGGTTAAACAGTGACGGTGACAATTGTGATGCAACCACTGAAATGTCCTTAAACTTGTCTGGATTAGTAGATTGAAAACCACTCATCGTAGCACCAAAGTATACATTTCTTAAAAACAGAAAACCAAAAACAAACAAACAAAAAAAATGGATTAATAATGAATGAACTGAGACTGTCTCTGCTGTACCTTTTAGAGTCTGACCAATAAACCTGTTTGCAGTCAGTTTGGCAGATATAACCGTATCAGTGTGTGTTCTCCAGTAAGTGCCAATATCAAAATAGTTTTTTAAAGCTGGAAATACTTTGACTAGTAATTTAAATTGGTGTAATCATATAATTTGTCTGTATTGATAATAAATTAAGTTTTTACTGTTCAGTGCATTAATGGTTGGAATACATCTTGTTAGATATCCTGCATTCATTACATATCTTTGTCACACATATATATTTGACAACCACATTTAAAATACTACACATAAAGTATCAGCCAATATCATAATTTTCTTACTCCTTAATATCAGTATCAGCATCAGCTCCAAAAACCACATACTGGTCGGCTTCTAGTACCTTTAACAAGCATGTGTACATGATCTGGATGTTCTTCTCCCTCAGGGGTTTGGCAACATGAGACACCAAATAATAGTCCCGTCAGAGTGAAGTCGTGACAGTTGCAAAATGCAATGCATAACACTCAGGTGACAATATTTATGTGTAGCCAGTAATTAAGGATGCTCTCCTTCTTGCCTCTATTGATGCCCTCCCTGTTCCCTCCCATCAAACAGCTCTTTTTATCATTCATTTCATTCACTCACTCTTTAGACTTTCCATTTCCTCCAAATAGATAAATAAGTACCATTCAGAGAGGAGCAACACCAGCGTCTCACACATCCATTTTAAGCCTTGGGTGGTCATTTATCCAGACAGAAAGAGATTAATAATGATCTATGTTCACTCTGCTTTTCAACTGCTGGGACTGCAATGAGGTCAGGACACATAACACTGTCATAAACCTAATGAAAGAGCTGTATGGATGTGTAGCACGTACAGCAGGGACAGAGGCTTCTTTCAAAAGTCAATAAATAGGCATGCATACACAGACACGTAGGTGTAAGGACCACCCACCCACAAATGCGAGATTAAGAAATGAAAGCTTTGGTTTGGATAACTCCACAAACACTCCTGTTGTTGCTCATCAGGGTGCACCTGTCAGCTTCTTCTTTACCCAGGGAACTGTGCTGCGTACTCTGACCTTTAAATCACTGTCTTTGACTTCTGTCTGCAGCAGCCTGGACCTCTATTTCACTGTGAGGATTGCAGACGGGAATCAATTTTGCACGCGCCGCAATATCTGTTCCATAACATAAACACTGCATGCTCAGGACCACAGCTGCTCGGTGAATGCTGCAAACAGCTGTGATGGCTTATTCTGTTGCTATTGTTGCTCTGTGAGTGAAAGAATAAGACATCACACAGCTGTATAGTCTTTGTTTTCACAAGGAAGAAGAATATGAAAACATATTGACAAAAATTCATGCAAAAATGTTTGCAAAGTAGTTATGCTTTGCAACAGACACACAATAATATCCGATGAAATATAATCTGATGAAAATGTGTTCTCTCATAAATAGAAAAATGAAAAACTCTCCTTTTAGTTGTATTTCTGTCTCTATTTGCTCCAGAGAAACCTATCGAGATATTTAGCTGCTAGATTTGTACATGATTTAAAATCTAGTTGCTAACTTTGTTTGCCCGCTGTTTGGTGCCATCAAGGCTGGTTGGATTGTTCAGTTTTTCATTTTTATTTTTTTAAATGAAAACTGCTTCATTGTTCTGCAAATAGATACAAGTAATAAAACTTAACAAAGCAGCAAATGTACCATAAAACCAAAACAATGAGCAAAATGTAGGGCAGGGTGTCAGTGCCGCCAACTCGACAACTGCTTGCTAGATTTAGTGACTTTTCAGACCTTGTGCATGCAGTCAGTAGGTGTGGCGTTTTGGGGGAATGCAGATGAATGCTGCTCAACGCAAGAGTAGAAGTTCAATTATTAATTACATTGACATTCTTGCTTTTAAGTTTTTTTCTGGTATAAGAGCCACAGCTTAATTCAGATGTGCTCTGTCATTCTTTCTCTCCAGATCTCTGCATTATGTAAGCATATAAAATAGTGCTGTTAATTAATTAAAATATTTAGTCTTATTTAATTGCATGATTGTCCATGGTTACCTCGAGATTATTCCTAAATAACAGCACATTTTTTATCTGTTCTAAATGTACCTTAAAGGAATATTTTGACCCCCTAGTAACTGCGATCACTGGGAGAAGTCCAGCGGCCTCCGGTGAGCGCAAATGTGTTTGGCTGTCCCAGCTACTCCTCCACTTTAGCTTTCTTGTCTTCATACAAGCTCTGTATCTTGTTTACAGTGGCGGCTCCGGAAGACAATTCATACATGCCGTTGTTGGATACAATGCAAAATATTTCAAGCGAACCCTCATCCTCCACAATGTTTATTGGCCTGCAAGCTGAAGCTACCCATTTAGCTACCGCTGTTAAAAGTTTGTTGCTGTGGAATTGTCCATGCATAGTATTTCAGAGTCAATGTAACTCAGTTCACATCAACGGTAAATGCAAATAACTTTGGTCTTGTAGAGAGAACCATCTGGCAGGGCTTTGAGGCTGATCTTGTTGATTAAAAGACTCTTTTCTTTATCCATTCTGCTCAAGGAGGTTTGTTTCTGCTTGCCAAAGTTACTGCCACATCACCCCCTGATTTCAGACACTACGCGGTGGGCAGACGGCAATAACCACAGAATGTGTGCGTGTTAATCGCCTGTCAAAAAAAAAAATTGTGGGGTTTAAAGGGATTTGCGTGAACTCATTATTGCCTTAATTTTGATAGCCCTAAAGTATTTGTTTTATCTTGAAATTTAAATACTTTTGTTTTGATGTCAACAAACTCCAGAAAATTGAGGAGAAAAGTGATTTCATATTGCTACCAAGTCCCAGGTGAAGCACCAGCAATGAAATAGCTATAGGCAGGGTAGCTTTCTAGCAATGTTTAACATAGTAAAAAGTTCTATGATGCTGCAAAGGTTGGTGATCATTTTCCATTAGTTTTTCTAACAATAAATGGTCTTTTTAACTTTACACATTGGCTTTCAATAGACTTAATTTAATACAAACAAGGGCTTTAAAAGCAATCTTAAATTAATACCAAGCCTGGGAAGTCCTATGGCGCACAGATTGTTATGCACTGTTCTTTTCCATTATTGGGAAACACAATGCTGCCCAGTGTGCTGTCTCTGGCAAAGTGGAAACCAGTAGAAATCACCAGCAGACAAGTCACATTCCTCTAACCTATCTGCTCCTGCAAGTGAAGAACATCAAACAGTCAATGAACTGCCAACTGGCAGCAAATAGAGCAGCGTGACTGATATAAGTAATTCTGACAGCTTTGGGAGAAGAATTACCTTTTCTGCTTTTGTATGTAATCAAATGACTGTGGCTGAGTAATACTTTACGCCTTCATGCTCTTTGGGGGCTTAAATCAGTCAAACCAGTCATTATAAAAAATTATTAAAGTCAAATTTTCATATTGGAGAACTCATGATAAGTTTAAAAAATACCCCCAAACTACGCAGTTTTCCAAAGGAAGCTTAGTATTCTGAAACACCCGTCTCAGCTATTGTCCTCAGTCTTTCCACTTCCTCCACACAACGCCCACCCAACCAAAAACAACAATCTTTGCATTGCAGTCCTGCTCCCCGCTAAGCTTCCATGCATTACTTCACACATGACAGCCTGCGCCAAGGCATCCAGCGCACCCTCTGCTAAACCCCCCCCCCCTCCGGCTTCTGTCGGCAGTGAGCCTCAGCTCGTGGTTGTAGGTGACACGAGGACACCAGGGCCAAAGCTCGGTCTACGTACAAGAGCTTCTGAGTACATCCTTCGCCGCCCTGATGGACGGCGTTACCATCTTGTCCACAAATGCTCCAAAGCCTTTTGGAGTGGGAATGAATAGAAGGGAGTAAGTAGGAGCGTAAAGTTTTGAGAACTGATTTTGTGACTGAAGGGTGGAAAATGAATAACTAATGCTCTCCCTCCTCTCAAAAGCTGCCAGTTGTCCTTGAGCAAAGCACTTAATCCCCAGTCGCTCCAGTGGTGCTGCTCAGTGGCCAGTAGTCAGATTATCATTGTACCGGGCAGCTCCCAGGTGTGTAACTGTGTAACTGTGTGAATGTGACAGAAGGGTATATCATAAAAAGGTGTATGGCGATGTAAAAGTTAAAAAAATTGATGTTAGTCTACATCGTACTTGAGAAAGAAATCTGTGTTGCAGACAGACACATTATAATGACACTAGTGAGCTCGTATTCCTCATCTCCTTCCTCATGAGAGACAACATGCCCAGGGTCAACTTCTTGACATTGGACAAGTGTTCCTCCATGAAAAAAGACAGTTCCATCTGCTCAAGTCCTGTAACATAGATCAACAACTGTACAGCAAATGTTCTGGGCTTTTGCAGGTGCTACTACAAAACCTGTGTCTGTGCCGAAAGAGAGTGTGAATAACTAGAAATTGTAGATTTAGAATTTAGAATAGAGCTTCAGATTGAGTGCACAAGTACTATTTAAAAAATAAGCAACTTGCATGAAAAAATTTCAGTGAATCAGTGAACTCAACAGTTGCAGTTGATTTTGGGCGCCTATAGAGCAGCTAAACACAACTGACTGAGCAGTAAAGTCTGTCTGAGCAGAGCGGGGGAGGGGCCAGACACAGCGCTGTGTGCACAGAGCTAACATGCCCATATAAGGAAGGCCAGCATGCATTAACATCACCAGAAAAACACTGTTATAAAAAACACTGTAAAACACAGCGTGCAGAGTCAACTGAAACAGCCTGCAAGGCTCACTTCAAAATGCATGTATCTCATTATGTGCCGCTTTGTCATCATTTAACACGAGTATCTGACATCATAACAACATTTACAGATCAGAAAAGACAGAGAAGCATCATAGCTCTCCTTCAAGCTGTATTCAGACAGATTGGGATGAATGCAATTTACGCCTGAGTGATGCATCCAGTACACCACAGGATCATACTCTTTTATATCCCATCATTTGCACAAGTGAAGTGAAAACACACATCCTGCTTATGATTCGCCTGTACAGAGGAGAGGGGGGTATGCCATTTCTTTCTCTCATAAATGATTAGGCCTATGCAGTCATTATTTCTGCACTGTATCAGTTATGGAAGTCCCAGTAATGTTGGAAAATAATCATTACATAAACTGGCAGCCGCGTGTATCTGTGCACAGCTATAGTTATTTTGACGGTACATTAGCACCATCAAGACGTCAATGACATTGGGAGAATCTCAGCACTGAATGGCTTCAGTCACAGTGAGACACCTGCCTGGCCTGAGCTGCAGAAGGACAGTGTAAAGCTGAAATTGTGTCGGTGTTGGTGTCTTTGTTCTTCAGAGTGGAAGGTGATCTTCCGGTTGTTCTGAAGGACAGAGAAACCTCTGGGGCCTTCCAGGCGGTCAAAAGGAAACCTGTGTCTGAGCAGCGCCCTGGCTGTGTCACCATGCTCCAATACATGCTGGCCCACTTCTAGAAAACTCTTGATACAGTTTTAGATTCAATTCAACCCTTATTTTAATGCTCACTAAAAGAAATGTAAGATGCCTCAGCTAAAAGCAGCTAAGTGACACAAATATATTCAGCTAAAGTGAGAAGCAATAATTTGCATAAGTAAATATCACTGATGTAGAGAGATTTGAATGTGATAATGAAAGGCGTTCGTGTGTGAATTTTTTTTTCTCTTTGCTTGTCTCATTACGCAAATAAGTGTAATTAAAAACGACACATATGTTGAGCACTCATATGATACTTTGGTGTTATTTATGTTGAAACAACACACGCAAGCTAATGGGATTGTTAAACACAAATATAAATAACAAGACAGGAAATATCAAAAATAATTTAAATCAATCAAATGTATTTTCCTTCACATATGTTAACAGCACAGCAGGAGCATGCTTTTAAGGGTTTAGATCATATTTATTGCTACATTTTGTCAATTTTGAAAAATCACACTATGATTAGTTATATAGAGAGAAGTAATTTTAAGGACATTCATTTGCTTAAAATGCTTAAAAACATGAATAAATTCTCCACTTTTCCCCTAAGATTTTATTTTCTTAAAGGAAATTTTGTTACAACCCAGCTCACAGGGGAAAGGGAAGCAACACAAAACCCAGGTGATAAAAAGGGTAAAGTAGTTTATTGTAACTTAGAATAAAGGATAGCGGTTAATAATAACTCAAACAAACCAAGGATGAGGGCCGGTGGGTGCTGTTTAAATCAAAAACAGAATTTAACAAAAAGAGGGCTCTTTAAGAGCTGCTAAATTCCCTGACTAAACCAAAATTAAAAAAAAAAAAAGAAAACAAACTCTAACTCCCTATATCAGCTGAAAACCAAACAACAAGAGAAACAGCACCCCTGCACCTAATGTTTCTAATACAGGGTAAAATGCCTCAGTGTAAGGAAGGTTAGCAGAATCAGTCAAATATTTAAGATCTAAGGCCTGGCCACACTTCAAGCTTTTTTTAATGAGCAAGAACAACCAAAAGGAAACTCATTTCACAGAGCAAAGCTACAACTCAGCTTTCTAACAATTCTGCAACGTTCTCCAACAAAGAGGCGAACTACCACCAACAGTCAGCCACGTGGACTGACGGGCTGACAGGGCTTTTATAGAGCTGGACTTAATTGGGCGGCTGGGATTGGCCCACTGCACAGGTGCTGCACCAATCAGGAAGCAGGTAAGCTGTGGACTGGGCGGTCAGGAGCACTGGAGGCTGGACCAATCAAGACAAAGCAGGCGAGGCAGCTGGATCCTGGGGCTGTGCAGGCAGCTTCGCGGACAGAGGAGACATTACCAGGATCACACACACACACAGTAAGGGTGGGAAGAGCAGCAGCTGTAACAGCTTTCTAAAAAAATTGATTCACTGCTAACCTATGTGTCAGGCACACTCCCCATTTCCCCTGGCACCCCACCTGCCCCACCTGCCCCACCCCCTGGTCCCCAGCAACTCTGCTCAGGAGAAGCCAGAGCCTCGCAAGCAGTTAGCCTCAGCTCGGCTGTCCCCTATATCTTCCTGATGATAATTTGACAGACGTTAGCTTAGCCCGCGCTAGCTACTGGCCTGTAGCGTCCTCAGGTAGCAAGAGAGGCTTGAGCCCCGCCAGTGGTTAGCATTAGCTTGGCTGTACCCCATATACTCAGTGACAATTTGATGTTATTTCAAGGGAAAAAACATTGAGTTGTCTCTCTCCATGATGCATGTTGGGTCAGAATCTCAAACACAACAAATCTAAGAGCAATTATATGATTTTTAAACACCTTATTATGTTAGCCTTCCCACTCCTCTGTCTGTAAGGTTAGCTGGGCCTAGGTACCGAAACAAAGAAACTGAGAAGCTGGACAACAACGCACAGAGAAGGCATGTGACGTCACTCTCCATTCTAGATGTCGTTACACCATAAGTTCATCGCAAATTTTTTTTCCTGCAATCTAATAAGGATCAAATTTGCATCTAGCTCCTTTAACGTAGTAATGTGGATTAAAAGCATTAAGTATAATAGAAAACAAAAATTAGCCATTTACCATCGACTGCCAAAACACCTATTTTCCATATGTTTGCCAAATTTTACAACTGTCATGTTATGTTTAGGGTCATAAATTACTAGTTGAGGCTGTAAAGAAATAATTCACAAAGTCTTTGTGGCCTTTGCCATAAAGGAGCTGAACTGGTGCACTGAAAAGCCTCCTTATGGTTTCAAAAAGGGCTCAGGGTTGCATTAGCAGTGATCCCTTCAAAGAAGAAGGCAAAGTGTGTTTTCGAGGTCACTCGCCTCCTCAGCACACAAAGCACAGTGTGTTCCTGCTGCAGAAACTCTCCACAGCTCATGACCTCCTGACTTTGGCGCTCGTGATCTAAATGATCCGTGAAGGGAACACAAACCAGCAAAAAGTTACACTTTTTTCTTTACACACAAAAGTACCATATTATTCTTGTGCTCATCCTGTAAAGGCTCATTTTCAAAGTCACGGGAGGTCACTTTAGTTTCTATCAGTTTCTTGTTCCTTCAACTTGCAAATGAAACACAAAAACCACATAATTTTCAATCACTAATATCTGTCTTTTGTCAATCTAGCAACAGTGCACTGATCATTTACCACTTGCAAACCATATATATCCTGTATGTGACTTTCCATATAAAAAAACTTAACCTCAAAAATTAAATTTAAGGTCATTTCACATATATAGTAATAAGTGCGACTCAAACAAGTTCTGGGGCTGAGTGCGGTATGTTTGGGTATGTGTGAACACGGCCATTGTGCTCGGGTGCAGACCAAGATCCAAAACCAAGGAGCTGATTGTAGATTTTAGGAAGAAGGAGGCAAAGACACACAAAGACACTGGGTTCCTGGGAATTAACATCACAGAGAACCTATCACGGTCACCACACATCACTACCGTGGTTAAAAAAGAACAGAAAAGGCTCTACTTTTTGAGAAACTCAATAAGTCTAAATTTCAGAGCCAAACTTTGATCAGTTTCTACAGAGGAATTAGAAAGCATTCTGAGTGGAAACATCACAATCTGGCATGGTTCCTGCACAGCCCAGGACAGGAAGGCTCTGCAGCGGGTGAGTAAAACTTTCCAGTACGTCACTGGTTCCCATCTGCTGAGCATCAGTGACATCGGTGAGGTAAGATATCTGCAGAGAGCCCAAAGGATACTTAAAGACATCACCCACTCCAAACTGCTGCCATCTGCAGATACAAAAATATCTGCTGGTTTATCACCAGAGCACAAGTCATGTTAACCGATTATTTTCTGTCACTGGCGTTTTTTTTATTTTCAGTGATGGAAAATTTTGAAGGTCGTCTGTCATTTTGACAGATTGTAATTCACACCTCTGTCCAGTTGGCGGTGAGTGTGTCAAATTGATTAGCTATTGACTAGAAATCTTAGTGTCCAGTGTAGCAGCAGAGCACAGCTTTATACCGTCGGACTGTTTGTTTTTTTTATGGGTCTCCTGCTGTCTACCGTCTGCCGTCTGCCTGATTTCATGTGAATGCAGCATTTTTGATATCTGGGCAGACAACCATAGAGCCCAAAGGAAAACACATACAAATCATTAAGTGTTCAAAATGTTTTGCAAATGGCTGAAGGAAAGGGGGAACTAACCAAAATGGTTTCTGAACCAATGAACGTAACGACGGCTTCTAAACCACATTTGTTGATACACTTTGGTATTCCTTGAAATTTTGCCTATGAAAAACCAAATCAAACCAAGAAGAAATTTGTCCAGTTTATTTTGAGTCCAATGAAGCAAGAGTAATTTATTAAGTCAGACTTACAGCACAGACATGTGAGTGGTATCGATCTTTTCATCAAATTGTCGACAAGAAACCCAACTATCACAATTTCCTGTAATGTCAGACTGTTCCTTTAATGTATAACTTGAATCCAACCTGTGTTATTTATGTGAAATGCCTCAGAGGAGCAAAAACACATCCACCTGCTGTCCCTTCCCATCTGACGCCACACTGCATTTGAAACAGAGCTGCTCAGCCCCAAGGAGATGACAGAGTGCAAATTTTAAGTGGCAAACAACTGGCGGGATCCAGGCTACAATCTAAATGAGAATTTCTGAGTAGGAAGAATAATGAGACAGTTTACTTTTATTGCATCTTCAATGAGAAAAGTATTGACCCACCTCGTGTTCCCGTGGCGTCGTATCTGCAGCACAATAACAGGACAGCAGCAAATGGCGGGCTCATCTGGAAAAAAAGGGAGGAAAGCAATTTACTGACTCAAAACGTAGACCATTCTTTCCTTTCAAATCATTAAGGTGGAGTGGAGTTGTAATTGCTGTTTAAGGAAAATAATCTCTACACCACGCAGCTCACAAAAGACCCCGATATTTGATCTACTGGCTGTTTAGTTTATACAATAGAAATAAGAGGCACTTACCTTGAACCATTCAGCTGTGCATAGATGCACATGAAGGGAAGAGGTGTATTGAGGAACCAGATGGTTCCTCAATACATCCTGTGCAGCACACTCGCCAAGGGATCCCCAACACCACTCCCTCCCTCTGTTATCCTCTTCCTTAGAGCAGCCACAAGTGGATCTGCCAGCTTATGTTTCAGGGTCCTGAGCAGCAAATGATCGCTTCAAGTAAGGCCAAAGATAAAAAGAATAAGTCCTTGGTTTTCTGCTGAGAAAAGAAAAGGGCACTCTCTGTCATGCCCGTCCTCATGCAGCACAGGGTCGGTGTTAGAGAGCAAACGCTATCTCTTAATATTTCTGCTTCTCTCTGCTTTCTCAGTTGTTTGGCCTTGCTGACCACTGTATGATTGTAAAGCCCATAAGGAAAGAAACTGACCCGACTGAACGCAAACTATATGAGTTTTGAGTGAGTTCCCCCTCCCCTTTGTAGAAACTTGTCAGTTTTCCCCTTCAGATCTCTGCGGTCAGATCAACTCCCCCTGCAGCAGTAGTCAAAGGAGTCAAACATATAAGATGAAAGCTGATCCACAGCTAATGTCTGATTCGTTTGCATCCATCTCGTGGGATTGCAAATGTATCCCACAGAGCAGTCAGGGCTTTGTGGAATAAACTGCCAAGTGATCCCATAACATCAGAGCCTAAAATAATAGAGGGATTATCAGCAGTTCTCCATTAAACACTAAAAGTAAATTTGCAGTGCATTTCTTCGAGATCAAGCGGCTTTCAGTGCCTGCTCTAAACAAACTGTAACTTCAGAAGACAATGGAATTAGTCAGCGTGCAGAAATGAGATGGACAATACATCGAAGCGACAGTTGGTTTGTTATTCCCATTTGAAAGATAATGGCACCGAGAATAGAGTGATAACAGTTAGAGGAAGAAAGAAAGTCCACTTTCCATTATTGCTGAATTCTGTTTGGTTTAATTCAATTCAAATTTCTTTTATCAGTCTGTGAGCTGAATTTTGTTTGCGGACTGTTCAAAATGAAAATGCAGAACAAATCACCTTCCTCGACCATGCAGTCCAACATCGTGCGATAACAGCAGAAATGGAGTCAGTGGCACAACACAATTCCAGCAATTCCGTAAAAAAATATAAGGTTTTTCCTCACAGGCACATGAGGTCATGTCATTATGTGGAGAAAAGTTAGTGTGACTAATTTTAATGCAGATTATGGAGCTCTCATCAAGGCACAAGTCTATGCACTGTTAACTCCAGCAATTTTCCACTAACTACTCTCAGTACATTGCCCTCTCTGTGTTTCTGCTTGCTGACACGTTACTTCCAAAATGCAGCAGCCGTCCTCGTCTCCTTCCCACAGGGACATTGATCTCAGGTCACTGAGTATGGGCAACCATCGAAAGGCATTAAAAACTCTCCAATGCTCCCTGCTGGAGGAATAATGCATGAACCTTGATCAGATGACATCATCCATATTCACTGTTATGAAGACACTAAACTGACTCGTTGTATCTGTGAGATCAGAGGAAGGTGTTTGCTCTCGCTGGTAAACAATCAAAGCTTGAATCACAGCAACAGATCTATTTTATTAAGATGTGTACACTAATAAATCAGTTTGACA
>JAPQLA010000013.1:4009195-4021416 GCA_029822935.1 Naso vlamingii | reverse complement strand
AGTGTATTTCCTTAAAATACTGAGCTGTAACTGAGCTGCAAGGCTGATTAGAGTAAACTTACATCTCCATGGAAACTGTATTTTCCTCTCAGAATGGATCTGTGGAGCCGCGTGCGACTGTCGTCCTCAAATGGCAGGGATCCACTCAACAGGACGTAGGCAATCACCCCCAAGGCCCACATGTCCACTGCACTTGTATGGGGTCTCCTCAGCAGCACCTCAGGGGCCATGTACTCAGGAGTTCCACAGGTGGTTCGGAGGGACCAAGTCCTGTCTGCTCCCGCACAGACTCCCCCATCGCTTCTGTCAGCGCCTGAAGCCTCGGATCCTGCACCTGTGTGGCCAAAAGTAGCCAATCCAAAGTCGGTAACCAGCAGTCTGGAATCAGCTCCAGGATGGTAGTACAGAAGATTTTCAGGCTTCAGGTCTCTGTGGGTGACACCCAGGTTGTGCAGGTATCCCACCCCGGCCAGCACCATCCGCAGAGCCTGGGTAGCATCCCTCTCTGTGAAGTGCCCCCTGCTGACGACACGCTCCAGCAACTCCCCACCTGTGGCCAGCTCCAGCACCATGTAAACCCTACGTGGAAACTGAAACACCTCGATGAGCTGGATCACATTGGTGTGGTTTACCCGCCGCAGCACTGCCAACTCTGAGGCACAAACCTCCTGGCCCTCTGGGGCCTCTACCTCCATCATTTTAATGGCAAAGGGCTGGCGAGTCGCCCTGTGCTCCACACGTACAACACGGCTGAAGCTGCCCCGACCGATCAGAGCCTTGATGTCGTATCTGTCAGGGCACAGAAGGGAAATGATGACTCACTGCAGCATAAGTGTGTCCCATGAGACAGTGTTTCAAAACACTTGTCTGTCTGCCACTGCAGCTGCAGCTGTGATATATGGGATGTTATCTGCATGTTGTGCAGCCTGTGACCATGCATTACAAATGTATATATGTATAAAGATGTCACAAATAAACAAGGGTATATATTATATAAGCTGTGACTAATCAGACAGAGAGAAACATGCATTTCCTTTAAAATACAAGAGTTTCTTTGCTTTCTAATATATATATATATATATATATTTACAGCAAGGTAACCTCAGGTACTTTAGACCTTGGCCTCTCAAATTAATGCTTACTGTTACTGCTAATACACTGCTGAATGATGGTTGCTGGTGGTGGTCTATGTAAAGCCTGAAAGCTGGTGACATTAAAATCCTCTCATGAGCACGCTAAACGCTCTTAATAAATAATTTCACCTTGTGTTGTGCTGTAAACAATCTATTTTTGAATGAATGTTAACAACCGGCTGCTCACAGGGTTGAGATAATAACACTTGTTTACAGTGCAGCCGCAGTTAATCAGCATTTCTATTTTCCTCTTTCTTTTTTTAACTCAGTAAATTACTGAAATCTCAAAAATAAAGCGGGTCACTCAGCAAGTATGATTAGACCCACATGTTTTTCTGTTATTTTTTATTGAAAATTTGTTTTGGCAAAAAAAAAAAAAAAAAAGTCCTGTTCTCAGATAATCATGTTGGAAAAAAATATAATTAAAGACGGTATAACTGCAAAAAAGCTTTGTTACACAGTAGATTTTCATTTTAAATGATCTCAACTTGTTTTCCATTTGAAACAAGTTTCATCAAATGTCATTAAAAGAATATTTTTTTGACAAGATCATTTACCTTGCTGTCACACGTGGATCAAACTTGTCCCTGTACTTTGACACTTTGTCCTGCTGTCGTCCATCTCTGAGCGTCTGCTGTGGGGTGTTTGATGCCGGCTGAAGATTCTTCATGCTGGAGGAAAACCAGGCACCTGTCTGCTTCTCTTTACTCTTCTGTGGCTCATCATCACCGTTTGACTTACTGAAGACCACGACACTCACATAGCCCTTTTTGGATGGTTCAGGCAGCACCTTGCTGTTCCCACAACCCATCACTCAAAGACAACATCACATTGTCATGAAGGGAACCAAAAAATCCTACATCTGCTGCAAACTAAATGAAGCATTAAAACAAACAAAAAAAAAAGACGGACAGCACAACAGCAGTTTCTGTCAAAGCGTCCAGGTACACATTCAGACAGGTGTTGCTTTAGGAGTGTTAACAGCAGCAGCAAGCTCCGCCTACACAGCAGGTTGGAGGTTGGCAGGTGTGAACGCATCCTCTCACTCATTCAGTGATAAAGTTATCAGGTAAATGGAAACTGTTTGAAGCCTTTGTCACTCCGCTTACAATGATCACAGCCTGAGGAAGGTGACTGTGAGGGGAAGTTCCAGTCACACATCAGTAACACTGTAACACAATCACATTATAATTCCCCAAATCATTTTAAAAAGCTGTTCGATTAGCTTCATTTGCACTGAAAAACAGCCTCTAGTTTTGGAGGCTCTGGTCTCTGTGAGGACAAAATGTTCCACTCAAGTGTTTCCAGTAATTTTCACCATCAAAGAGAAACTCGACAGGCCACAGAAAACAAAACAGAACCAGCCAGTGGTGGAAAAAAAACTACTTAAGCACTAAATTTTGGATGTATTTATACTTTTTTTTAAGTATTTCTATTTGATGCACTTTGATATTTGAATTTAAGTTCATTTATTTATTTGTTACTGTGGCTCCATTACATTTATCTGACGACCAAAGCCACAAGTTTATTTGCAGATTGAAGAGATATTCCAGCAGTTTATTTAGTATAGTACTTTCAAAAAGCAATCTGCCTGGCCAAGACATCCTGACTCTTTGTCCTTAGTGCGGGTCAAGTTAAAAAACTTTCAATCCTACACTGGATTCCCATAATGTAACTCAATTATGTTTGAAGGACAGCATTTTTAAACCGAACACTGGGAAGCTTCAGAGCCACAGAGCACCTTATCTGACTGTTTTCCTGGTTGAGATGAACTCCTTGTAAATTTCTAACAAACGTTATCAACTGTTAACCATTTTCAAATGTTTAAACCAGGCAGCATTAACCTTACAATACTACTCAGCAGTAGCATTGTGTGGCATACAGGAGGTGGGCAATGATTTCCCTACTTTATTTAATATGCTTG
Organism: Naso vlamingii; assembly: GCA_029822935.1. Classification (NCBI taxonomy): domain Eukaryota; kingdom Metazoa; phylum Chordata; class Actinopteri; order Acanthuriformes; family Acanthuridae; genus Naso; species Naso vlamingii. The sequence continues at coordinate 4,018,359 of JAPQLA010000013.1, read as the reverse complement.
CAGAACTGATTTGGCTACATAACTGCAGATATTTCCTCAGGTTTGACATTGAACGTCAAACGTCAATGACATTTGAACAGCTGTTGAACATACTTTGAATTGCACTGATACGTTTGAGCCCTTTTCTGATATCTGAATAAAATGTTTTTGTAATTTGCAGCATTGGAACATGCTTTTATCTGAAGACATAGTGGCAACTTTCAGACAGATTGCTTAGCTTTGAGCAGCAATGTGGATTGATTTAACTGGCAGATTTGGGGCGCTGCACATTCAAACAAGAGAACCAATCAAAAGCATCAGAATAGCATCAAATTTTATTGAACGACCTTGACTGGAAATGGCAAAAGAAGGCGTTGTGCACATCAAAAACATTCAAACCAACAAAATTATTATTATTCAACATATATCCTGAGTGTTTGACTAAAATATTCAGATGTGACCACCCTTGTAATCATTACCATCTTTAAAAATAACTGTAAGTTAATTACACATTTTTTTCTCAGTAACTGTAACTGATTACGGTTACATTTATTTCATAATTAAATTAAATAATTTTATTACATGCAACCAGTCGCTCCCCATCACTGCCCATGTGTACACATTACACTGTTAGTGCAGAATAATTTCAGTGTGTTCTTTCACACAGTGCAGTGGGCTCCAAAGTCGTTATACTCAACAGGCTTCAACCAAACAATGTGCTGCTCTCATTCCTGATCTCACAGAACTTGCACTTAACCCATATTTGATATATAATGTTAGCAGGAACAATTTTAACATTACTTTACTTCTGTTGTGACACATGATGTGATGTGCTTCAAGGAATTCTGACAACTGCACAGTTTGCATTCCTGGCTGGTTTGATGTTGGTTTTGTTGCAGCATTATAAATAGAAATTTTTCTCCGTAACACATTTAAAAGTCAGACTAAAGTGAAATATAGCATAGCACATTGTGTAATTGACTTTTGTCCCCCACTGCGTTTCTTGCCGGTTGCAGACTGCGTCTCATTGTGTCAGGAACAAATGCCGAATATGTTCATTGTATCGTCTCTATTGTTGAGCATGGTATGTCACACAGTGTTCCTGTCAAGCAGCGCTAAGCTACTTTTTCTATTTTCTGCATTATGTTGTGCTGCTGTCATCATGTGTCCGTAATCTTCAGAGAATGGAGGAGGGAGGGAAAAAATAACATTCAGCCTCCTCTTCCAGCCTGCCTCTGCCCTGCACGTTGTTTAAAAGAGCTAAACCTGCAGAAACTGAAGATGCCACAAAAACATGCACATATTTATTCATGTGAGGCTGCAGAGAGGAGGCGAGGGATCAAAAAGAGGGAAGGAGCACCTTTTTAACACGAGCAGTGTGCTGCAGTTTGAGCAGCACAGAAATAATGTGGTTGTATGAGGTTTGTATAATGAGCTCTTGTTTATGAATAAATTTTGCAGTGTTTGTGTATTTATCAAGATTTCCAGAGCCTGCTCATGAAAATGTTAAATCTATAGACTTACAATTTAAGAACATTGTTTTATGTGGTGATACCTTTTAATCTGTAGGTTTTGGTGCTTTTCTATTCATGCATCACCCTTGTCAACACCTGTCACACTTAATTTTAACAATATTTTTTGTTAAAGTTCAACTTTTTGTAGCGTTTCGAAGCATATTACTTAGTTTTTCATTTACGTTTTTGTGTGATTCTTGAGAGAGATACGTGCCTCTCCATGAGAAAAATGCACGGCTTCCTGTGAGTCAGGAGGATTATTCTCCCTGAAGGCCCACAAGAGGCCGAGTGTATAAATCCAGGAAATGTTAAAGCTTTCATGAAATGAGCAGAGGTTTAATCACTATTGTGTTGCATCCACTGGCAGTTAAGGGTCGGGACATGTCTATTTATGTGAAAATGTCATAGATGCTATAATACTTTGCTGTGTCTCTCCAAAGGTGTAAATTCTGTTGTGATTGCTCAGGAACGCAGGCTGCATTCTCAGTGGTTTGTCTGCTGCAGCATTTTTTTTTTCTATCAGGGGAGCCAAAGGGGATGCTGGGTATATCAGTCTGTACTGCTGTCACATCTTCTCAAAGGACTGCAAACACACACACACACACACACACACACACACACATTAAGAGACAGACAGAGAACCTCCACGCCCCCATATACAGACACAAAAAGCCAACTGAGGATAGACATCACATCAGCACTGAGGTGGTAAATCGCCCTTCAGAAGCCTTCCTCCAGGGAGTCAGCAGTTCAGCGTTTATCGAACCACTATCTGATTACTAAAAGGCTGTCCTCGGTTATAAATGAACTCGCAACATGTGTGTGGTATTGGTAACACCGGGGCCTTGGGAGTAAAAGCCATTATGGGCTGCTGTGAATCAGTTAAGGCCAGAGGAGCGGTCAGAGCCCAGCTGCCACTTGCCAGTCAGTTCATTACTGTTGTTATTGTTGTCCAAGGATGTGATACCTGCGTGTGAGAGGAGCGAGCTGGAGCCAGAGAAAACTAAAAGCTGTGGATTGAAGTGGCTCACAAGCACTGCAGAGGGAAAAGGGCTGTGCAAGGGCTGTTGTTGTAGGGTGACATAATGAAAAAGTTGCTTCAGTGAGCACTTGAACTTTGAAAATGTAAGCTTTAGGTGGGCGAGACAGTATGGAGTCTATTTCTGGTCTGCACTTAACATCACAGGGGGGATAAGTGGAAGCAGCAAAAGCTGTAACTGCCAGAAGTTGTGTAATTAATCAAGATTTTCATGTCTTACTTATTATATTTAGCATACAAAGTACACGCTAAAGACCGCTTTGTGAGGTCTGATCTTTATGTTCAAGGATTCAGTTAAATTTGATGATATGTTTAAGTTTTTTGGTTTTTTTCCTCTGTTTTGGTGTGGAAGAACTTTCAGCTTTTAAAGAGTGTAAAGGATTTGTTCATGCAAACTTTTAGATTTTTGTGATTGTCTGGATGTGGAATTTGGAAAAAAATACACTGTGTTATATTAATACTTTAGTGTTAGTGCAAATTGACAAGTAAATTATTCATAAATTCACAGGCATTCAAATTTAGCGAACTTGTAGATTTTGAAATAGCATTACTGATGCACAAAGTGTACAACAGCATGATACCAGACTGCATCCAGAGGTTGATTCAAATGACAGAATATTGATATGAACTGAGAGGGAACTGAAATGTTCACAAAAACAAAGACCAGAACAAATGTAAAACAAAGATGTGTTTTAGTACATGGAGCAAATTTGTGGAATGGTTTATAGATGGAAATGAAAGAGTGTAATACACAAAATAGATTAAAAAAAATATTTAAACACAACATGAGTACGAGATACGAACACCAGAGTGTGCGTGAAATGTGTTTGGGATTTTGGGCAGACAGTAGGCCTATATAATGTATACAGTATATACCTAGTTTCTGTTATCTGCTTTTATTGCTCTGTATCATTTAAATGAAGCTGGAAATAAGATATCAAGTCTCGCTTAGCCAGACCTCTCTCCACACTACAATAGCGCTGTGCCAGCATTGGAAAGACGTCTGGCTGAACCTGTTATCATTCTGAATTAGAGGAAAAAAGCACCACAGCTTGTTTGTATTTCTTTAAACCAATCACAAACATCTTGGACAGCGCTAGCCTTTATGTCCAGGACAAACAGAATAGAAAGACTGAATGAAGACCTAAAATATAGCCTTGTTGCACTCCACAGGGGGCCGAGTCAATGGAAGACGAAAACATAATCAGTTGTAACTTGAACTAAAATGTGAAGAGTGCCAGAATGACAGTATATATCGTGACAAAATGGTCACAGGCAGCAGAGAAATGTAACAGAGGCATAGTGTAATGATTGCAAAAGTGTTTTTACACCAAAAAATAACTTCTCAACCTGTTTAGACAGAATGCACAGCAGTTATTTGCCTTGTGTTACCTGTGTTTTAAACGCTGCAATGCATTTATTTGCCACAAACAAATGTTGTGCTAACCACAGAGATGTTGTAGCTAGCTAGTAATCTAGCTATAGCTAAAATTTGTCTCAATTCACACTACTAAAGGCCCAAATATACTTTCTGCATTGTGCGTCTGCGGACATCGGCAAACTCGTCCGCTCATGCAGTCTAGGAAAACAGTTTCATTCATACTACAAACAAAGGTCCGTACCAGTCTGGCCACATGTGATATGCAGTGTGCAGATTGCAGCAGAATAAAAAAAAGATAACAGAAGAGGTTTTAGTGGCTGCACTTCTTTTCTTTTATCTTTTTTGGTTAGACTGATATTACTAATGTTGCAGCTACAACTAAATCCGTGTCATCCAGGCAGAGACAAGAGGAGAAAAAACATAAAGGTTCTGCAACATTCTTACCTGAGTGGGATGTATTATGTTCTTTTTTGTTGTTATTGCTGTTGTTTAATGAAATGAGAAATCTTTCAGTTTGAAATGTTGCCATGAGTCAGTGTATCGACGGTAAAACTGGTTAAGTCAAACAATATTTACACACATGAAATAGCATGCACAGTCAGCGTGCCTTCAAGGTGCACAGTCTGCGCGCTCACAATTTTTGGGCTGCACGTGGATGCCTGCAGAAGAGTCTGCATGGACCCTCACGGAGGAGAAAAGTATGAATTGGCCTTAAGAATGAATACATCTGTGCCTTGGTACATTTGCATTTTTGCATCAACTTTATGTGTTTTATATGCCTCTGTAAGTAATGACCGCACAGATGAGGATCCATTGATCCTTCACTCACCTGTGTGGCGTTCTTATTATCCTTCTGCTCAGTTTCATGTCCTAAAATTCTGTACTCTCCAGTTAATTATCTCCGGGGAGACCATGTGTCCACATGTTGTTGATCAATCTCTGAGAGTCGCCCTAACGTCCATGATGGGCCAACCCCTCATGACCTCTTTCATCTGTATCGTGCCCACATGCAGCATCATCCAGTTGATTAATTAAAGCCATCCACCGTTCATCAATGGAGCACTGGACTGTAGTTGTTGTTTTCCAGTGAGATACAAGTAAGTGAGAAGCCAGACACAAGAAGTATGTTTGCTTATTACAAGGTGTTGATGGCAGGAGAAATCAATGCTTGAGGAGAATACTTGTTTTCTTTTTTTTTAATGTAAGGGCTTTTAAACGTAGCCTACACTAATACGACACTGTGGAATGAGCTCTGACTGCACACAGCTATGCAGTAATAAAGCAGGGCTGCTGAGCACAATGATAGCAAAACAAAACTAATTACAGTGACAAGTGAGGCAGGCGCCAGGTCTGTCAACAGAGAGGGAGGATGCTACATCTCCCAAAGGCAGGACCCTTTGGGACGGCTGACGGATACTCTAATTTTCTTCCCTGTAAAGAGCTTGGAGGTGGCCGAGGAAAGAAGCACGCCAGGCAAATTGCCTGTGACGTCTTGATTGAACAAATCATGACCGTCGCGCGAGTTGACAAAATTGGATTCAGTTGACAGATACAGTCACCTGACGGGCTGCGCTCTGATGTTGGTCCACAGACTCACATGTGTAATTAATGAACAGCTCTCCTAATTACTCTTAAGCAGACAGAGTGATAAGAAAACATCTGAGGGAGGGTTCGGTGGTCTAATAACTCTGGGTTTGAAGAGCCACTGCGCTGTGCCTCACTGCAAGTCATAATCCCTGCAGAGATGCTTCACTTGCCCCCTAAATTAAAAGTGTACCTCAGATAATAATCTGTATAATTACGCCCCCACACAATTCTTGGAGAATGTTTTGCTTACATTTGTCATTGTAAATTTTTCAGGACAGACACAAACTATGTGACATTTTAGATATACATTTTCAAATTCAGAATGTGACCTCTAAAAAAACCTTTTCTCTTAAAGGCTTGCAGGTAAACAATGTTTCTTGCTTCATGACTCACTAGCCATTGTCTCTACCATCAGATGTGACCTTTGAAATCACCTGGGGGCTAAGGCCAAAATGTTAAAACTCTTCCCTGAATAAAGACAATAAGGCATAATAACATTTCTCAAGCTGACAATATATTTCGTCTTTTTAAAAAGCACCTGTGGGTGGGCATTTCTACGGAAACTGAGAGGTGCCCAGAGGCGTGTCCAGACTTTTTGAACTGGGGTGGCTCAAGAGGGGCACTGACTTATGCAAGGGCAGCATGCTGGATTTTGTTATATGTCAATGACCGTAGCATCGTGGCTGAAAGTACCAACACGTGTGCATGCACATAGAAGCATCAGAATAGTATTCATTTTCAATTTTTGTCCTCACTACAAATGTCTACTTACATTTATTGACATTACAGTGGTAAAATTTTAATTTGAAAGATAAAAAAACCTGCCAATCTCAACACAGAGTGGCAGCATACAAATGTAATAGAAAGCTTTCATCTTTTATTCTTTTGAGAATTTGTATTTTAAAATTATGGGTTAAATGCAAATGAAGAAATGGCACTTTTGAAATTCGAATCAGTGTGAAGTGCAGAAACAGAATAGAAATTCAGAAGTCTAGCTAACTAGACAAAATGGACAAATCAATAATAAAAAACAAATGGTTAAAATATTTACTTAAAACTAAGCAAAACTTAAAATGTGTTTTTACTGCCTCTTAGGTTGAAAGCAACAATATGTAACTTCAACTGCGACCCACTGCTTCGAGAGACGAAACGTAACGATGCAAGTTAATACGTCGCACACAACAGCATTTTTAGTAAATGCAGGTCATATTTATGGAGATGATGTCCTACGACTGCTCTGCCTCAACTCTGTCATTCACGGAGGTTCCTGAAAGCAACATGTAGGCTGCCTGCAGACCGAAGCTGCAGGTGCCTCACCGGGTCGCTGCTGGTGACAACTCCGCTAAAATAAAAGGCTGCAGACAGACAGAGCAGTCGATGGACATCAGAGGGAAAACCAGAAGACATTTTCTCTGTAAAATATGACCCAGTTTTACTAAAATTGCTGTTTTGTGCAACATATTAACGTGCATCGTTAAGTTTCGTTGCTCAAAGCGGTGGTCGTGGTCAAAGTTACATATTGCTGCTTTAAGACTGAATTGCACCTCCGTTCATCAAAAACATCAATCAGACCCGCCTCTGACTGGGCAGATAACCAGTCAAATAGGGTGGCACCTGGGTGGCCAATCAGATTACAGGGGTGGACCATGCCACCCCTGGCCACTCCTTAGACATGCCCCTGGAGTTGCCAGGGTCACTACTACTTTAATTTACTCTGTTATCTCGAGATCACAACATACTCATTTTATTATCACACAATAACGGCCTGTTATCTCGTGACAATGGGATAAATTAATGCATTGTCATGGAATAACAAAGCTCATTTACCAGTGAAAACCGGAAAACGAAGTCAGTTTTCAAAATAAAGGGTTGTTTCCTCTTTACTAAATTTTTATTAGAGATCAGGAGCCTTAAGCTCTTGACACCTCTAGGTAGCTAAAAATGTAAAATAATGAATTATATGAATCAGCTCATCAGACTGTACTTCAATCAGGGTCTAACGCAGGCAGAAAATGTACTGTGTCTCTCTGTTAGAGAGAACATTCAGATCAATGCTCATCATTTAAGGAGATGACCAGCCCAACTTTGTTCAGTTCTGAATCCTCTCACACAGTGGCCGTGATTTTGAAGGGCAAAATCTGTGTGATCATAAACCTGACACTTGCTTTGGATTTCTTCGGAGTTGTCCTGTGATCTTGAGATGAATGCTCATTATCGTGTGTTAACCAAGTAAATTATTCCATTAACATCGAAAAACGAGTTTTGTTATCTTGTGATATTGCATTAATTTATCCCGATATCCTGTGATAATGAGATGATTATTTTGTGATCTGGAGATAACAGAATGAAGAAGAGGGTATAGTTGCCATAGCCGCTGTTGTTGCAATCCTGTGTCGGCTTTATTTTCCAGCCCTGGTGGTTGCTTCTTTGTCTGGCCAAAAGTAGCTGTTTAAGGGGCAGTTTTGAAAATTTGAAACACATCAGAGTTTGCACCGTTGCCATGAGATATAAGTTTGATCTGAGCACTGGATGGTTGTGTCTTCCATTCTGGCTTAGAAGCCGAGGCTCAAAGGTCATTCCTGACGTGGCTGTTGTGGAGATAGAAATTTGAATGCCATACAAAACAGATCTGACACATACTTTTAGGAAATAAATGCTGGAGTGAACACCCCTCTGCTTACAGAACAGTTATGCTGCTGGGGATAGACTCATCCTCACTTCTGAAATATTGACTGATAAATTTGAGGAAGCAACATTTTTCTCAAATAGATATATTGCGCTTCTATGGGAAAAGTCTTCAATTATTTAGTCACCCAGTGGCAGAAACTTCAGAGTCTGAAGTGATGGAAATCTAATATCTGTATCACATCCATCAAGCCTTGAAGGAAGTTATTCAAACAGAGGATTTGCTTCTGAGAGACGAGTGCACACACTCCTCTCACCATGAACACCGAAATTTAATTTGAAAATGGGCAGAGGGATTATTCCCATTATCCTGCTCCCAGACACTCATTTTTAAATGACAGACAGAAATATGCAAGTGGCTGTAATTATGCTGGGAGCACAGAAAGCCCTCCCATCCTTTGATTGTACCCTCGGTGGTTTATATTCGGTGTTATTGGTCACTGCATGGGAGTTTAATCATCCAGGCATTCATTTTCATATTAGCACCTCAGAATAACACAGACAAGATTCTGAATGCAGGCTGATTGTTGATGTGATCATCTGCTGTTATAGTAAGTCTTGAAGAGCAGCGGCAATATTCAAATGCACTTGAGTGTGGATGCATTGTTAGCCAGGAAAGTTAGGGTTTGACTTTTTATGCTATTTAAACTTTTTTTTTTTTTGCCAACTAATGCACACGCACACACACACACACACACACACACACACGACAGAAACTTCCGTAAGTATCGGCTTGATCAAGACGCTCCCCAGCTGTGCTGATGATTCCTGCGCTGAGCACAGAAAGCTGTGCTTTATTGTTAATAGTCCAAAGCCAACTGGGGAGCCATTCAGACCTCATTTTCACTTTCACTTGTTTTATTCAGTCAGTACTTCCCAGTCAGTACACATGCATTTCAAGATTTGTATGAAAGTCATAAAACCCTCAGGATGTGCTTTAAAAGAGACATTTCATGTTTGTTTTTTTAAAATAACTGTA
>JAPQLA010000013.1:3992826-4009095 GCA_029822935.1 Naso vlamingii | reverse complement strand
TGTAGTCATTTCATAATTTGTCTCTCTTTCCTGCTGGTTGTACAATTTACTCAGCAGCCCCATGTTTGTGATATTTTAAAAAAGTACAGCAAGCAACACAAGGGAAGTAATTTAAGATATAAACAGCAAAGTGAAATCAAATTGGAACATTTGAGGCAAGTTTGTCAAGTCTAAATGTCAGTGATAACATCTTCAAAGATGCTTCCTGCTTCATCTTTGCTTTAATCATTTCAGCTGTCTTTACTTTCACGTCCAAACTCTGGTCAAGATCAGCGGATCCCAAACTGGAGCTTGGGGGCACATGTGAGACTTTTGCCTTCAGGCCTTTCTGCCAAAAAGCCTTCAGGAAGTCGGGAAACATGGTATGAAGAGAGGCAAAGTGCACACAGGGAGGAGGTCAAGCTGGATGGATGGGTCAAACAAGGAACTTACACATGACAGACGTTGCTAAATATTTTAACCCAAACCATGATCTTTTCCTATTCCAAACAAAGTAACCGTGGTACCTCGTTGTAACCCAACTGGAACCATTCCTCTGAGTTAATCCTCTGTTAGAAAAGCCCTTAAAGCTAGCTTCTCCCATGTGCAGTTTGGGACCAAACCAAGGGGTTAAAAGATAAATCTGCAGAGGTGTGACATGATTAAAAACAAGATTGATGAAAAGAAAAAGTGGCAAAAAATAGTTTTTTTCCCCATTTTTTTTTAGCTATGCTAGTGCATAAATCTATGAATGTAACATCTGATATATTTCAAACTATTAGATGGACTGACGGAAAGTAGGTACAGACATTCATGGTGATGACTCTGATGATCCCCTGTTTTATGTATGAGCGCATGTAGCATGTTTAAGGCTGCAGTAAAGTCAGGATTTGAGTTTTTGTTTTTTTGCTTTTTGCATCAAGTTAAAGGCATCAAGTTTGTTCGGCAGTCTAATGGCAGAGGGAATGAAGCGGGCTCTGCCTATGTTGGTTTCGAATGCAGGGTCCGTGTATCTCCTTTCAGAGGGCAGGGTGTGAAAGCTGGTGCTAAGGATGTGTGTGGAGTCTCTCGCCACCTTAGCTGCTTTTTTCACAGTCCTCTGTCAATGGAGCTGCTGGAGAAAAGTTTTCAGTCAGTGCACATGCAGTGAAAGATTTGTACAACAGTCATTAAACCCCTCAGGATGATTTTCAAAAGGAACATTTTTTTTTTCTTACTTTAGCTTTCTCACAATCTGCTTCTAATTCCTACTGGTTGTATAATTTACTCACCAGCCTCATGTAGGTGATATTTGAAAAATGGAAGCTTTTTTATAGAAATGCCCATGCACATGTGTAAACTGTGACGTGTTGAGGGAAAATATAGCATAAAGGGTCATAAGCTGTAAAGGTTGGCTGCCATGATGAATTGTTAAACCTTTGACCCCATATGTGACTTGCCCTCAGCTTCATGTCCCCTGATAAACATATTAACGATTTATGATGAAAATGTTCCCACGGCTGATAAAGTTGATAGCCAAATCTTTCAAAAATAAGATTAGACTTAAAAGTTTACATATGTTCAGTGATCATAATCAACTCTGAAGCCAAAATACCTCCTCAGCTGCTGCCTCATTACTTTCCACTTCTATAATACATCCCAGTGCATCACATTTTAAAGGCTGTGCACCAGGAATAAATTGGATAGAAACACCGCTGGGATTTAACAAAGCAGCTGCAGGAGTCTGGCTGGTATGGACCAAATAAAGTTGGTCTAAATCTAATCTTTGGTGGACTCATCAGCTTGAAACAACATCTTTAGTGTTTTGCAGGAACTTGTACAAGAGTCTTCCTTAATGCTTGTCTTAAATTTTGTAGCAACTTTGCTGTGTGATGTTTGGAGAAACCTCAGCTGTGAAAATGGCGCTCTGGTGCTGCTGACAATGCCTCGCTGTCCGTCTCACCTCTCTGCGTTGCTGTCAAACCTATAATCACAGTAATGAACACCCTCTTAGGTGCTATAACACCCCATACCAAAAGCAGTTATCCCTTCATGGTCTTATCATCTCCCAGCAGCTCTAGCGTGGAATATGTGCCCCCAGGGGGAAAAATGGACTCATGCAGTCAAGCAACTTATTATCAAGTGAAATCACTGCCGCCCACTTGGTGAGCACGAGGTGTCAATATGAAGTCTAGAGGAAACATCTGTCTTGATGGAGTAACACAGCATGTGAGCGACCTGGTTTCAAAGGTTGTGTGTGTGTGTGTGTGTGTTTGTTATATAAGGGAAGATAATGCAAGTACAAGCACATTCTGGGTAATGTAAGAATTAATCATTCTATGTAAAGCAGTGACTGTTCTCAGTGCAGCAACTCTGCTGCTCCATCAGAGAATGAAATCCTCACCGAAGCCAGAGCAGAGATGCTGCAATCAAGGCACGCTCGTTTTTTAGATTAGCAGAGCTCAAGTGGACGGAAGGCTGAAGACAGATGTTGCAGCATGCAGCACTGCTGGGGTTGCAGTGCCGACATCGTGCACAGAGGCAGCATCTCAGACGGCATTTTAATGAAGTGGATGGCTATGCAGAAGCAGAGAAGCCATATAAATGCAACCAAGAGGCATTAAAAGACAAATTTAAACTTCCAAAGTCAATCTAGCATTTCGGCGTCATTTAATAGTGACAGCTGAAGAGAGAGGAGAGAGGAGGGGATGAGATGCTGCAAAAGGCCTGAGCTGAATTCAAAGCAACTCTGCTGCATGAGGACTCAGCTTTGATATGTGACATGCTCTCCTATAATCTTTGCTTCTCCCATGTGTAACTGCATCAGTAAATGGTCTGCAGCTGTGTCCATGAATTAGCCTCTGCAGAGTCTTTAGCCCTGTCATTATAACAGCTGAAGTAACATTGACGTGCCAATAAAATTAGCTATTTCTTCCTGTCTCATGTAGCGCAATGAGCCTGCAAAGACGATAAACTATCCTGAGAGTTATCATGTTTTTTAGTTTATTATGCATGCATTATCAGCTACTTAAAACTAGCTGAACTGCTGTTGTAGTTAAAAAGTCACCAAACTTGGGCTACATTAGCACCACCCTCTGGACTGGAGTAGTACTGACACTACAATTTGTATGCAGCCCTGGCAGAGCCTAATCCTGGTTGTGAATGCAGACACGTACGCGGCTAAATGTAAACAAACCTGTATAAAACTGCATCAGGTTTTTATCTGGATTTGAGACACTTGAAATGAAATTAAAAGTGAGATATAACTGATGTTTCTACAAAATACAAATGAGATTTTCAAAGCCTCCCATCATGAAGACAGTGACCTTCTACCTTGCCATAAATTGAGCTTTAAATCATCCCTAAACCAGCTGTCTCATCCTGTGTTTGTCTCGTGCAAGACTGATTCAATTGTCAGAGACGACGACGGTTTAATCTGGTTCAGCCATAATTGCAGCTCATTGATTAATAATTGTTTTGATTGACGTGTCGCAGGATAATAATTGGGAGCTTCTGGAGTTCGGAGGAGTTAGTGAGTGTCTTTGTCCCCTTGTTTCTTCAGACTGTAATCATTGTGATGTGCTGCAAGTTGATTGACAGAGAGATGAATGCAGACTGCCAGTTCTGACTTGAGAGTGTGAAGACAGAATCACACATGTGCACACTCGTTCATTCACAGTGTCTCAGGCAGTTCTGGGGAAGAAATTTTTATCCAAAAAATAGTATCACAAATAATAAGACTTTTACTGTTAAAGATTAGACACCACAGTGCACACTGTAGCTACATCAGTAAGTATACCAATATATAAGTTTCACCTGGGACACGCATGTACACACAGTCATGCACTGAAGTTTTTTCATTCAGTACGTTTACATATGAAGTTAAGTTTAGCTGGGGTTAAAGCTTGATTAGGCCATTTAATTGGACTACTGTCCTTGTCCCAGTATACAAGCACTGAGGGAGAATCGATTTATTGTCAGACACCGCCTGCTATGCCCCGTTCAGCTGGTTGCTATTGGACCTTCTTCTGGTTAGCCAAACAAGCTACAAACAAGTTAGCAAGCAGCTGGTGAAATTCTTGTCGAACGATGAAAACGTGGACAGCTTTACAGCGCTGTACACTTTATGCTTATGCTTTACTTCTGGTACAAATCCGTTGCACGCCTCCCCCTTGCTTACGGGATTTTTTTGTTTTCGTACTGGCTTTCTTTTACGAAGCACGATTTCAGTTGGACTAATATGCAAAAGTCCGGTTTTAATCAGACTAACACAATAAATCTGAATGAGTTTCTCTACTTCAAGAACAGACACCCACGAACAGCAGCAAACACAAACACAAATGCATGCACACCAAGAGCAAAGCTCCGAACCACTCAGCTGCAGCCGAGGCCACAACCTTTCCAAAGTCACTGCACAATTCATTTGATCCATGATTCCACAAGTCAAAGGCCGAGAACTAACCTTTCACAATGACAGAGCCACGGGGGAATCATGACACAGACGGAGGATCATCGCCTGCTGCAGCTCAGGGTTAAAGACACAAAACAACGGCATAGCAATGCTCACTTCTACTCAGTCTCACAAAGGCTGCAGGCTCATTTATCTTTTAAAATAACAAAAACATTTTCTAATTATATGCATATTTTATATTGAATATTAGCCTGTTTCAGAAATTCTGTCTCAAAAATATTATAAGCATTTGGCCTCATCCAAAGATGCAATCACTTAGAAGGTTAAAGCAAGGAAAAAGATCTGAACTCAAGGACATTTTCTCCTTTTTAAATACAACAGGAAAACATTTTATTGTTGTACCTAAAGTTGTCAAGGTATCAAGTTGACAATGAAAAGCTTCACATTTGCTGCATTCAATTAGAAGCAAATTAAACTGACAATATTGTTTTCTCAAAAGTAAGGCCAAGTAAACAATTACATAAACTTTTTATGAAGTCTGCTCACATCAGACAACAACTGTCAGGCTGATGAGCACACGAGTCATTTTTGAGTCTTGGGAGGAAAACTTTAAGGCGTCGGAGCAGACAGAATGTCAAGTAATTAGCAAGAATGCATGAATATATTTCATATCTTAAAGAGAGTCATGAAAAGCTATTTTTTTCCTCCTGCTTGCAGTGTGTTCTGAGTTAGCATTGATTATGATGAAGAGACATGAAAAGAATGTAGGTAAACAAATGCTAAATTTGATTTTAAAGGGGGAGTTTTTACATATCTTGGTTGTATCAAGTAACTGTTGTTTTTATTTCATTGAAAAATGTCTTCTGCCTTTCATGCCTTCACTTGTTATGGGATCAATCTCCCATAAATCATCAAGCAAGGAAGCTTAGAGGTTTGCTTGAACCGAGTGTACCTCAATGCTAAGAGAAAATGAAGAGAGCAAACAAACAATTGCTGTAAAAGAATTTTAAAAAAGTGGACATGAGTGGAAATAGGAGAGTAAAAAAATACAATTACTTATTTTCACTGCGCTCGTGCCGTGAAGGATCTGAGAAAAGTAACATTTGGTTTGCAAGCAACTAGGTCAAGCAACAATTTTTTTTTTTTTTTGCGGAGAAAATTTTGATTTAGCTCAAAATTTTGTTGTTGCTAAAAACCCAAAAGGAGTGCAGCAAAAAAATTCACAGAAGCTTGCTTCTTTTACTTGCAAGTAAGCAAATCAGTGCTAGTGGGAATTGCTGAGTGGACCAACTTAACATCTAACATTCACAAAGAGGCAAAAAGCCATTTTTCATCACTTTTACCTCTGTGTTTGTTTTGGTCAGCTAAATATTTGATGTGCTGTGTTTGTTGACTTTTGAGCCACAGAATCAGAATTTTTCAGATTTTGCCCAATGCCAACACAGCCAAGACTTTGTAAGAGACGACACAACGGGTGGAGCGCATGACAGGATCCATGACACAAAACACCAAACAGATATGTTCACTATCTCTGTATGAATGTATATCTGCTGCATGATTTCCTGTTGTTTATAACTCTCCCACCTCACCTGTGATATAAAATACAGTCAATTCAAAATGTTGGACTTAAAATTAATTTGGGTCTTACCGTGTATGTCAGAAATTGATCTCAGCTTGAGATCAAATCAAAGAAATCGTTTGGGACTGACAATACCAAGTAACAGAACACTGGAGGACGGAGTGCTGAAAATAATTTTGAGATAAATTGATACTCTGTGCTGTGAAGGTCACACACCCTTGGGATTAAATACACACCGCATTGTGTTTGTTGATTGATTCTTTGCTGAGGTAATTTTTCTTGTGCTGACGCTGACATACTGCACATTAACAACACACACACATGCACACGCACTTATACACACACATGCACACGCACACACACTCACACACACACAGGAAATGGCAGATTGAACAGTGTTGAAGAGGAATAATTTTTTACGGACTCAAAGTAAAATAAAGTGAAGTCCATCCATCAATCCATCCGTCCATCCGTCCATCATCCACCTTTAACTTGCTAACAGTTAGCACACTTGCAGATTTGTTCATTTGCAGCCATTATTTAACACAATCACCATGCTTTTTTTAAGGTGTAGCATGAGGGATCTATTGGCAGAAATGTCACAATATTCAAAATTCAGATGTCAACAGGAATTGTTTCATTTTTCGTACTTACATCAAAGGACAGAGCAGTTCCTTTTCAACCGAGACCTCTATGTATATACACTGGCTCTAGAAAGGGTCTTTCTTGTGTTATTTGTACTTTGACCTGCTTGGAAGGTGAAGTTGTTGCCAGTGACCGCCCCCCACCAGGATGACAAGATCAAGACCCGTCAGACGACTGCAAGTCTTCTGCATGTCTCAGTCCTTCTAATTCACAGCTGAAGACTTTTCTGTACACCACATTTATTAAAACAAATTTATTAAAACAATTTTTAGGTTTAAAGCAACACTGTGTAACTTTGACTGCAACCCAGTCAAAATTGCATAAAACAGCAAATTTGGTAAAACTGGGGCATATTTTATGGAGAAAATATCCTCTGGTTTTCCCTCTGATGTCCTACAACTGCTCTGCCTCAACTCTGTGATTCACAGAGGTTCCTGAAAGCAGCATGTAGGCTGCCTGCAGGCCGAAGCTGCAGCTGCAGCAGCAGGTAGTTGTTGGTGACAGCTCTGTTAAATAAAAGGCTGCAGACAGACAGAGCAGTCGTCAGACATCAGAGGGAAAACCAGAGGACATTTTCTCTGTAAAATATGACCCGGTTTTACTAGAACTGCTGTTTTGTGCGACATATTAACGTTCATTGTTAAATTTCATTTGTTGAAGCAGTGGGTTATGGTCAAAATTACATAGTGTTGCTTTAATATCTTACACTGCACTGCAACTGAAAATGTTTGCTCCCGTTTTCCCGACTCCTTCTAGTTTAGATTCTTCTTTACTTCCAATTTAACATTTTAAATGTTAAATTTTACATTGCCTTGTGTTGCTTTTATACTTAGATTCTGTTTTAATGCCGTTTATTCTCCATGATATGTAAAGCACTTTGAATTGTCTTGTTGTTGAAGTGTGCTATTCCTACAAATAAACTTGCCTTGCTTTCCTCTGCCCCATGATCAGCTTTAAATAGCTTTAAGTTTTAGATCAGAAAGATTTTGTGTTGCTTTGGAGACTTAAAAAACAGTAAAAATCAAAATCTTGTAGCACCGTTTTTATTTTTATTTAGACTCCAGCTCTACCAAAGCAAGTGGGCCTGTTCACAAGCAGACTGATTAATGTGATTAATGAAGTTGAGTTCAATAAGTCACAGAGATAATTCCCATGAACTGCCCTATTGGTTTCTATGTGAGCTCTGGAAACCAAGATGGAGTAAGTGTGTTACTTACCACTCACTTACTATGTTGCATTAGAGTTTGGAGCTGCAGGGAACATTGAATCCTCATAAAAATGCTTTCCTCCATGTTTGCTCCGTCTTTGCAAATCAGTCATGCATTTTCCAATTACAACTCTGCAGTCACCGAGGCCCATTCGCAATCACCAGAGCAGACACAAACAAGGAGATTAAGAATAAATGATATGACAGACAATCACATCTCTAACCAGACCATGACAGAGCTAACCAACACAGCCCGACTCTCCGTGAGAGAGGAGGAAATTATAATCTTTTAAGAAACAGTGCAAACAAAGTGGGAAAGAAGCAAAAAAATATTTGTGGTGATGATGGAAGTTGTTGTGATTGATTACATGTGATGTAGAGCAATTAAAAGAAATTAACAATTTGCATTTTAATAACATTATTATCATCAGTTAAATGAATTCATTAGTCTTGATTAGCTTGGTATCAGTATGACAAGTGCAGCTCAATAGAGCGTGATGACACTAATAGAAGGCTGAGGGACGCAACACAGCTGAGACAGATAGAAGAAAAGATGGGGGGGGGGCATGTATGTATGGGGGGGGTTATCAGAAAAGCAGTCTGTAAACACTAAAAATCTAATACTGTGCTTAATACAAAAAATGAAGAATGCTTGGGTTTATTGGGCCAAAATTATATTGGGAGAAACTGAGGATGAAACACATTTTGTTTTATATTATCTTGACTATGATGAGCTACGAATGACTTTACGAAGCGAGGCGTTTGCTCAAAATCCAAAATGTTTCGGCGTTCTGATGATGATAGAACGAAGTGGCTGTTTAATTTTAATGAAAGTAAGTTGGCTAGTTTTGTTTCAAAAGCTTTTAAAAAACGTCAGCAGGGCTAATTTGTTTAAGATTGTTTGTTATTTATGTTGTTATTCTGGTCTTCAGTTGTTGTTTTTTTTTTTGTTTGTTTGTTTTTTTTATCAGTGTCTTAATGTGGTTATTCTGGCATTTTGTTTGTTTGTTTTTGGTGACTTGTAAGCCCATTAGGGCAGGGCATTTTTATGCACGATATAATAATAAAATAAATCAAATCAATCAAATCATTACCTGAACTGTCTCAGATAACTAAAGAGCCCTAAAGGAACGAATACATCAGAATATCAATCCTCTCTGTACCTAAAAACACACCACCTGCTGGGCTGTTGACTGATGCTTCCACTTCTTATATAGTCAAGTTTAATCTATTTGTACAATTAAAAAAACCCACAATATAGCTTAAAAAAAAAACAACATAATAATAATAAAAAAAAGTATCCTGGTTGCTGTGCACAGGAGAGGAGCCTGAAAGGCTCATTCAGTCATCTCCTAAAATATAACATTGCTGCTCAGCAAAAAGAGCAGGACAAGCAAACAATAATGTGATTACTAACACTCTGAGCATAAAGCTAAACAAACAGCTAAACAAAAAGAAGCAAAGGCCACTAATTGCATTAAAAGCTGCCGGTCGGCTAAAAAAAAAAAAACAAAAAAAACTTTTTTTCCCCAGGTAAATCAGCTTGTTTGAGACCTTTCAAGAAAATTACATTTTTAAAATTGGGATTAATTGTGATTGACTACAAACATTTAGTAATTAATCATGATTATTCCTTTTTAATTTAGAGTATTTATTGGAGTGAGTGTCTTGCTCGCGTATCGTCATCGCTGACATTTGCTTTTATACTGTTTCATATGATATGCTGATTGTTTAGGGTGCATTTTGAACATATGGCCAGGAACAGCATGGGTCTGATTTCAGTTTAATAATGTTAATTATTCCAAACAAGTAAATATATAAATAAATAATTACATCGGAAGTTAATCAATCAGTCAATCAATCAATAGTTTAAAGCTTCCAAAATCAGAATGAATGCTAATTGAAAAGGTGATTTTTGGCTCTCAGTAGATGGAAACAGCCATTTTCTTCTTAATCAGCAGTTCAGCACCAGCATGTCTCATCTGCACTTTCTGATTAATTCAGTTACAAAACGCAGCTCTTGTGCTTTCCGCTCCCATACGTGTTCTCCCTGGTTTTACAAGAAGCACTGTGCGTTCTAATGGGCGATGCTAATGATTATTGCTACCTGCTCCTACTTCTAATCCCTGTTTCCTCATCTTCTCCTCCGTACTTAACTGAACATTTACACAGATTATCATCCCAGCACTCCAGCTGAGGACAAACATTTGTTTTCCTAAAGCTTGGGTGTCTCCCAAGTGCCCAGGCTTATAGGTAATTAATTAAGTCAAGAGGAAGGCTATGCTAATTGTCTTTACTGATTATTATCATTAATTATTAATGGTTACATGGTGAGATGAGACAACAGTAGCCTCTGTGTGCAGTAAGAATCCAACGATTATTCAGCCAAACACTGGAACAGCCGAAAACACTCTTCCCACTCCTGGGAGCTTCATAAATAGTCCAATCTGTCTGGGCTGCAGCACCGTGTGTGGTGCCTGCAGGAGCCGCTGTGTGTGTGTGTGTGTGTGTGTGTGTGTGTGTGTGTGTGTGTGGGTAGGTCTGTTTTGTGTGTAACACTAGCTAAACAACTCTAGTTTGATTCATCAAGCTGATACATTACATGAACACATGCTGATTATCTTCTAATTTAAACTAAAATTACAGTAACTCTGTGTATAATGATGTTATGTTCCAATAAAAAAGTAAATATGGCAAATTTTTAAAAAGTCAAGTATTCTAGCATTGTACCTAAATTCATCAAGTAATGAACCCTGGTTTGCATTTAAACTGTACCTCTAAACAGAGAGGAAACAAAACTGAATCAAAATAAAAGCTGCACAGTTCATTATAGTCCAGGTGGAAATAAGTGTTGGAAATAGAATGGGAGGTTTTAATAACTGAAAACTCCAAATCAGTGTTTCATTGGGGCATAATGAATTTTCCTCAGAACTGAAGGCTGCCAAAGCTGGTCTGAAGTGTCTATTTTCTAAAATGGGAAAGCTTGACAAAATACCGACCAAAAGGAGCTTGTGCATGCAATGGGAGGAGGTCCAAGTGAACATGAAATTGGTTCTGAAGGTCCATTTTAGAAGATTAAGGGGCTGGTTTGGCAGAAATAAAATGTTTTTGTCACCTTAGAATAAAATCTTTGTATCTACAGAGGGAGCAGGTCCTCTTTCATGGAGTCTGCCTTGTTTCACATGTACAGTAGCCCAGAGTGGACAAACCTGACACTGTGACTGAAGAGGGACTTGTGTGCTTTTTGGTAGTTTTGTGGGCACATTAGTTTCTCTTCAGCCTGGCTGCTACAAAATAATGTTTAAGTTACAGTTTACATTTGTGCAAATCACAGATTGTACAATTTGTACATTTCATTCCACATATTACATATTAAAGGGAGTCTTCATACAATATCAGTGTGACATAGTTCTGATTATATGTAGGTCTATATGAGCTGAATTTTCTTACCAGGAGGTTGAGAGGGATTTTGGTGGTGACCACATCAAGGTTGACATGTGATTGAAGTGGATCTTTTGTGAAATTTTTGGATGGATTGTATTTGTGTTTTGGTTGTGGATGCTTGTGCTTTGTGTTTCAGAGGTTTGGGCATGACTTCCTGTGGCTGGAGATCAGGAGAGCACACCTGTGCCTGATCACTCATCAAGCTGCAGCTCAAAAACCCCGTCTCACTCTTATGGGTGGGCCAAATAACACAGGAGAGAGATGCCAGAATTTTCCATTACACTCTGTAAGTTTCAACATATCTGAAGTTGTCAGAAAACTAGAATCCCAACATTAAAAATCAATGGATTTTCCTCCTACGCACAGGATGAAAGAGGAGGGTGAGTGGAGGGATATTTAGTTGGTTGCAATTTGCAACGTCTCCACTGGATGCCATTAAAATCTACACACTCTACCTTAAACTGTCAATGCTATGCAAAAAAAAAAAAGCTACTGACAAAAATCTGAATCACATGATTATGGGCCAAAATCTCATTACAATGGAAGTGAAGATGCGGTATTTATGGGGAGCACATTATTCATTTAAATCTGAATTATTATTTGTTTTTTTCTCACATTCTCTGGTTGTGCAGGAGCTCTTTCTTTTACTTTCTTTCTTTCTTTCTTTCCTTTACTTTTTTTCCCCTCATTTTCAACCACAGCAGATCTCTTAAAGAAAACAAAACACGGAACAATTTAATGATCAGCCAGTGTAACGTCTCAGAAGGAAGATATCACAATGTGTACATCTGCAGTGTATGTCTGTATTCTGTTGTAAAATGTGCAAGTGTGGTTTTATCTTCCTGACATTTCTTTCTGCTCTGCGTCTTGCTGATCTGACACCAAGTCTGAAAAGTCACTGCACAGGACTGGTTGAATGCATTATGTTCTCTAGGTTAAACTGGTGTCGAAACAGCTGGTGGTGATACATTTTTATGCTCTGAACAGCGAACAGTGAATGTGGGAATCTTTGGGGTGCATGTCCTTCCTGCTTGTGAAACTGTGCATGTGTGGTTGCTCCTTGCATGCATCTGCTGTTGACCGTGTAGGTGGATGGCTCTGTGATGTGTATCAGTAGTGACTGTCTGTGCACAGAGGTCTTCCTCTTAAAGGCTCGCCTGCACAGGAAGAAGCACAAGACTGGGAATACCTTTCTTCCAAGATCAATAAACAGCTTAACCAAGTATTTCACAGCCTGCTCCTCGGGGAGCTGAAGCCACCGCACACATTCGAGGCACCGCCACTGCAGGAACCAGGTCCCCTTTAAAATCAAACAACTTCCTCTTAAGTAGCAGAATTGACATACAACAGTGAGATCTCCATTCATTTGTGGGTTCATTTATATCATTATGGCCATGCTGGTGCTTGGGAAGGCTGAGGCAGTTGCTGCAAAGTAAATGGATTTCACAGGCTTGAGGAAATTGAAAGGATATATTCAGTGAAATGTTTGCGACAGGAGGAAATATTGGGCCAAATCGGGCTAAAATTTCCTCGGGGGCTCTGTTCTGTTTGGATTTGTGCTGCCAAGGAGGAAGTTTTCATGACAAACAATAAATATATTTCACCTGTTATGGACTTGAGTGCAAATGTATTTTGTACATTTTGTTTAAATGACATCAACTCCTGCTAATCCACACAAGTCAAAGCTGAAGCACACACGTCGGCAAGAAAAAAAAAAAGAACCAGAAAAACAAACACAAGAGCTTTTCAGGTTATAATTTTGATGAGTGAATTAGACTCAAGAGCTGACAGGTGCTCTTAATGCACTGCTAATGGCAGAGCAGAGTGCCAGTTTGCAATTTTCTCCCACCGACTGTTCACCGGGCGGCTGAGTATTTCAGATGATGAATTTCTTCGAAAATACTTATAAACAAACTTGTGGAGGAGTGGGAACACTAAGCCTCTGTCATGACACGTTGGAATCCTCCATGTCTAAATGCACCTTTAATGAGATCTGGTCCTCTTTCTCGTCTTGACAGCCCACCAATAATCACATTATTTCAAACTGATCCCCCCCAAACCCCCTGCGCAGCGCAAATTAAAGACCCTTTTTTTCCCTTCTATATTCAGCTGGCTGTCAAATACCACTCATAGACTAGCTGAGCATATCTGCTTGAACAGTCAAGGTGTTTGGCAGAGGCCAAAAATAGATTATGACACATGTGTAATTGATGATTATGCTTTGATAGACTCCAATTACTTCGTGGATTGAACTGGTTTTTAATAAAGCTCCAGTATGGAGGGTCTTTCAAGGGAATTCCCAGAAAGATTCAATAAGTGTAATAATCGTGATGAATGGGATGTTAATTGTGTTTGACTTGATTTGGTCGCCCTCAGGAGGAGGCAAACGCAGCTCAGACAACGACAAAAGAATAAAGGCAATAAAAAGTCGAAGAAAAACAAAAAGTACTTCAAGTCTCCCAGAGATACAAAGTGATTTCTTTATTCCCAATCTATACATGACCAGTGAGGCCAATTAAGCAATAATTTAAAGGAGGGACCTCTCGACCCTGAAGACGGTTCATAATTGCTGCAAAATCATTAATGGTGTGTGTGAAACAAAGCAGATACATAACAAGCTCTGATTCCTCTCCCATTACAGCTGGCACGAGTCCCAGCAGCAGCTCCATGGCATTGGAGGCCGAGGGTGACTTTGAGAGAGTGCTCAACAAAGCCTTTGCTTTTTGCATGCAGGGAGCTCGCCGGCGCTTGTGCACCAAAAGTGCAATTTATAATCTGTCTGACAACTTCCCCTCAGCTGGCGCAAAAAGCATCACTCACAGTGGCCGCATTTTGCATATTGCGAGTCAAAAGCGTTTAATGGTGAGATGTAACTCCCCTCTCCTCCCATTGATCATGTGGCAGGCTGCGACTCCCATGAGCTGTGCGCATTAGGGCCAGTGACAAGCGGAAAACATTACAAATGAGCTTTAGCAAATTTGCAAGGCAGTGTCACCTCTTTGATGTATAGATAAGTGGATGCCGGCGTCTTTCTCCCCTTCTGTTTGCTTCAGTTTTTCCAGTTAGTTCTTTGCTTTCCCATCTATCTTCCCCTTTTCTCTTCTTTTTCCTCTTCTTCCCTTTCTTCTCTCCCGCTTTTGGATTAAAGAAAAGCGACGCCTGTGAAAAGTCACTGTGATGAACACGTCGGCACTCTGATGAGGCTGAGGGTGAGCGTGTCATAAATCATGCCCTCGAGAGCGAGGCAGTGGGGGGAAATTGTACTATGATAAATATTGAGAGGTGGAATGAGCAATAGTTTTGTCACAATGCGGAGGCGCGCACTTCCCCCTCGCCATGAAATGTGGCTTTGTGATAGGGGCCTGAGCTCGGAGCTGTAATTCAGAAAGCTACAGTTGAGGATGCTGTTTGAAGCCACATGCAACGGGGACACAAAAGCGAGTGATAAATTGTTATCCAAGCCGTGGATCTTCCCTTTTTTTTTTTCACTGCTCTGCCAGACTTGGGAGGCACGTAATTGAGAGAGAACATGCAAACAAAGCTAATGATTTTCCTCCCACTTTACATTCCTTTCCCTGAGGCTCTTGTCTGCCGAGCCGGGCTCATACATCTTTCACTAAGTACAGCTCAGTGTCTGCTGACCCCCTCACACACTACCAGACAGGGAGAGTTAAAATATCTACTTTTCTCTGACAAAAATAGAAGTCACTGTCTCCTCTGCTGATAATCTCATACTGTGTGGGACCTTTTTTTTTTCCATTCTGTGGTTGAGTTTGGTGTGTTGTGAATGCCTGGAGGGTTTTTTTTCCTCTGATAAAAGTACATTTACAGTCTTTGAGAGGACAGAACATCCATGCAAAAGAAAAGCGTAGTGAGTAAACAGGGGCCACAAGAGTTCATGCAACATCAAACACCAGCTTTGGAAATATCACATAACTACATCCCAGATTTTCACTCAGCTAAAAAAAAAAAACACATTTTGGACATTCACCCAGTACATTTTTGTACATTCAGTCCGCATTTTCTTCATATATTTGTTGATAATTTTGGCTGTCTTAATGCATTACCCATAAATAATGGACAAGGGATGTACATTTTTGGAATATCGTTTCGAAGTCTTCCATATGTCTACAACACACGGTGTACTATATCAGCGCACTAATCGGTTTCTAAGTACATTTTTGTGCCCCATTGATTCCCAGCAAAAACGGACATTTTCTGACCATTTGACCCAACAGCTATCACAGCATTAAATCATTAATCCTGTCATATTATACTTTCATCCTAAACTTAAGGCTTCAAAATAAAAAAAATTTCACTACCACTTCAAGCTTGAGCGATTTTCTCATTTTCGGCAAATGGATAAATTTCAAGCAATTTTCCTGGTTTCTGCTTCACCCATATTATGGCCCCCTACAGTTCAGTGGAATAAATGATTTAAATGAAAATGGGTGTGTTGGTAGGGATGTCAGAGTGTGGCGGGAATGTGATATATTAGGAAATTAGTGTATCCTATATGTGTGTGTGCAGCTAAATTTAACACACTCAAATCCTTATTTAAAAAAAATGGCCAAATGTTAAGACATAAAAACCTTGAAAAACTTTTTAACTGTAAATTTTTGTACTCTTAAGGTCTTCTTTAATGCAGTAAAAGTTAAAGGTGCATGAAAATTAATATATATGTAGTGGACACATATGGACATGTTCATATTTCCATGTAGTCACATGACCAGCAGTCTGGACAGATCTTGCAGACGTCCGGTTGTGACTCAAACTCAGAAAAATAAAGTCCCAAACACACACAAACAGATCTGAGCAGAGAAATACGTCATGATGTCGCACAGTCATGCTTCTTGTTACAGCTCCAAAAACTTTCAGTTGTTCATGAGATTCAGGAAATTAAATAAATGGAAAGAAGTGCTGGTTAACTCTCCCCATAGATTCCCTCATTACACAGACATATACATGCAGGACTCAGCTGACGCTCAGTGGACGGTTTCCAGATTTGAATCTCGCACAGAAAAG
>JAPQLA010000013.1:3791441-3832747 GCA_029822935.1 Naso vlamingii | reverse complement strand
TCGCAGGACATCAAAAGGAAAACCAGAGGACACGTTTTCCACAAAATATACACAGTTTTACTAAAACTGGTGTTTTGCGTGACGTATTAACATGCATCATTCAGTTTCATTTTCGAAGCCGCAGGTCGTGGTCAAAGTTATATAGTGTTACTTTCAGTAAGATCGAATCTGTTGTTTTGCTTAAGCTAAAAATCAAAACTTTAACATTACACATCTCTGTATTGTATGAAAAGCACCAGTTGTAACAAGATAATAGCCTAAATGAAACTGATCCAAGTGAAGAACTTAGCTTTCAGAAAAAAAAAAAAAGAGAACTGAATGGGCCGATCTTTTAAAAAACACGACTGTTAATCATCCAAAATGTTGTGGCAGGACCTAAATCTAATGATTTTGTAAGGGTGTTAGATTAGGAATCTATTGTTTGCACTTTGCGCTGAAAGTAGCCCTGGACTAAAATGCCCCCACCGATAAACATAATCCCAAATCACCGAGCTGATGTTTTCAAAGACAATGATCCATGGAGGGCTGTGAATTGCTCCTTGTCTGGCACTAGTGTGTCCTAAAAGACCCCACCTGGAGCTAAAACCCCCCTAACAAAAGCTGCCAGGATCCCAAGGTGTGCATTCTATTTGTTCACAATTTTACATGCCATCGTATTTTACTAACTACAAGATTTACCTCACATGTTCTGGCAGCCATGCTGCAGGGAAGAATAGCTTTGTCATTGTGGCCAGCTTGTTAATGACTGACATGTGATTTTACAGTATTGGTTTCTATTAGCTTACCGAAGTCCACACTGTGATTCCCTCACACAGCATATGGCAAATCAGCACGACATGTTTTAAAGGCAATCATGGAGGTGTTTCCTTACTCAAAGTATTTCTGAGAAGTTCGAAATGTGACAAGGAAACTTGTTCAAGAAATGTTTGCATAGTCACGCCCGTAAAACAGATGCCAAAATAACAACCTGATTGAGAAGGAAGGATAGACTGCAGGTAGCATTACTTATTTCTTGACAAAAGTAGTCTGGAAGTACATCAAAAAGTCCCAGACTAACCCCCTTTTTTTGGGTGATGCTAAAACATTGCACTGAGCCACAAGAATCCAAGTTCCTGAGGATTCTTTGTGAGCAAACTGTAACTGAGAAGGAAAGGAGGTCATGAGAGAGTTAGTCGTGTGAGTGACTGAGAGGGATTTCCGTCCGCTGCACAACAACAGAAGGAGGCATTAGGCTCTGGCGCAGAGCTGCTACCAACTGTTGGTCTGTTACAACAGCGATGAAAGACGTTGCTTCGAGTGTGAAGAGCTTACTTTAGTTATCAGACACAGGAGTCAACAGTATGGTGCATTGTACCTCTCTCTCTTTCTCCCTCTCACCCGGATATTGAGAACACAGCAAATTACTTCTAATACACAGCGGCAGACGAACACTGTGTGACACCCACACTGCTTTTGAGCGAAGGTGCAAACACAGCCTCCAAGAGACGGGAGGCGACTGAAGCA
Organism: Naso vlamingii; assembly: GCA_029822935.1. NCBI lineage: Eukaryota > Metazoa > Chordata > Actinopteri > Acanthuriformes > Acanthuridae > Naso > Naso vlamingii. The sequence goes on along the minus strand of JAPQLA010000013.1, from coordinate 3,831,244 downwards.
GCGTGAACTCAAGAGTGCGGCAGCTTTACATTGACAGGGAGGTTGGTGTTTTGAAAATGCAGATAAGTTTGGAGGAACTGAGAGAAAAATAGCCCATATGAATCACTCCAGGTGGACAAGGAAGTAAAATATATACTGTATGAGTAAGCAAGCAAATTACACAGCAGAATAGATCAGAAGCAGGTGTTTGCTTCCAGCTGGTTTCCTGAAGCGGAAGCTGCACATGTTGAAATCATGACAGGTAAAGGCTTTCTCTCTCAATGAGAAACATGTTTTTGTGACAAACTGTCAATAAAGAGCCGACAAGCTGCAGCAGCAAAACTTGACGTTGCTTAAGCTGCCTTGTGTAGTCCACAAAAGATGAGAAACAGTCACAGCTTCTAGTGATGGAGACAGAAAACACATGGGAGAAGCACCTGTGAGCACCTTCAAACAATACCCTCTTGAGCGTGCCAAGTGTGAGAGAAAACCGCACAATAAATAGTGAAGCTCTCTGTTTTGGTACACATATACAAACGTAACTTAAGATGTTAATCCTCATGGGAAATAAAGAAAAAACATGCATTTGAGATGTGATCACTCCAAGCTGTTTCTATGGTTTAATGGTTTGTGATTTGAGTTTTTAGCCTGAAAAAAGGTACTTCCCTTCATTGATACACTGCTTAATGTGACTTCGTCTCTGATAGGGAGTTGGTTAAAAGCCAGTTGAAAACTAAATCATTTTCCTTGTCTAAAAGCATGTTTCCTGGCCTGATTCACTTAAGTGCTCCAGTGAAGCTCCTCTGTGGTCAACGGAACAAGTTAGATGCTTTGCTGAAAGGCTCTCTCCTTTTTATCTGTCAACTAACGATCCGGATTGTTGTACCAAATCAGAACAAACTCTTGAAACAGCTTTTCTCATTGACAAAGGGAGGCAAATATGAGCGAATATAAGGGTACCAGAATGTTAGAGTGTTCTTTGAATCCCATTTCATATGCATAAATTTTGAGTATTACAAGATCTGTTATTGTACACAACTAAGTAACAATAGGTAACTGACTTATTTCCCATTGTCAGTAGCTATGTTTATATGTGCAAAATTTCTTCAATCCGATCAAAATCTTAAGTGATTATAGAATCCAACTTCACTGTTTCCATGGACACTAAATAAAATGATCAGATCATGACGTGTGTACATGCATCAAGTGTTTAATCAAAGCAAACCATTTTGATATTGCAGAGTGGTCTATTTTTCAGGAAACAACAAAGAAGAAGCTTTATTTCTGCATAAGTTGTACACAAATTCCACCATCGCTGCATGCCTTCAGATGTTTCTCTACAGGATCAGCAGTGCATACTGCTCCTGGAAACACAACGATAAATGTATTTTTCCGAGACAGGGAAGCTCATGGCTTATTCCGAGTGTCAGTATGCTCTCCTGTGAACTGCACTGCTGTTCATGGCTTAGACTTACGCATTATTTCCGTGACTAACGTCAGACGTGGACAGCAGGTGCTTCCTGCTTGTCACAGCCGAGGATGGAAGCTATTGCCTCGGTCTGAGCTGCACGAAGCGTTGGCACAGACAGACGACTGGTGGCAGCTACTTTTCTCACAAGCTGTTAACACTCGGATTGATTGAGTTCCTTTCACCATTTAGGAATTACAGGCATTTATACGTGTTCTCCCCATTTTCAGATGCTCACAAGTAACGAGACAAACAAACACAACGTTAACTGGAGCGTCCTCCCATTGCAAAGCAGGAAGTTCCCATTGTCCCGTGTTATGGAGATAATGCAAATGTCCAAACCATGGTAAGAGATATACAGTTCACAGGAGAGCAGATGAAAATGCCATGAACTTCCCTGTCTTGGAAGCATAGGTCAAACATGTGCAGCAAGAAAAATTTTACCCCAACCAGGGAGACAGGATGGCAACAAGTGTGTACATGGACACTGGTTGAATAATCATCGGCATAAATCACCTCTCTCGTTCAGAATGAAAATTCTTTCCCAGTGGGACGTATCGGATCAGAATCTTCCAAATGATGTGTTTACATGACGCATTTTTATTTTGATCGGGCTTTTATTCCGATTATTTGTGTCCATGTAAACATAGCTAGTGACAAGTTTCCCTTCTGTTTTGTTTTCATTTTTCCTCTGGTGTGTTTTCAACATTCAACGTCACAAATATATTTGAAAAGAACAAACAGCAGAAAGTAGCATAGAGCTCAATGACATGGTTACAATGGGTAATAATTTCAGTCTCTCTCCTTACTCTTGATAATGATGTTGTCATAACATTTCCCTAGAGACAGGAAGAAAAGTTTTTGACCTGGCTGTCAAGTTACCATCACTGGAACTGAAGCCAATAAATATCTCTGGATACTGCAGATTACTTGGATTCAGGGGAAAAATGCTGATTGTACCCAATTATTACTAACAATGGAAGCCAGATTTTCATGACTGTTACTGGGTTTTTGATCAGTTAAAAATTGGCATTAGTTACATGACCTTTACATCCCATAGGGATCATTTATTCTAGTAAAGACTGTAGACTGTGTCCTGAAAAAATCCCTCTATTCATTCAACTTTTCTCTGATGAATGATTAAATTATGAATCATTTTTTATATCCATGTCATGACACAGAATTGGACCATCCCACACGGGATTATATCACAGCTATAGTTTGAGAAAAATGAGATCCTGTGGGATGGTTTGCAGCAGGAGCTAAACCCAAATGGAAAGGAACCATTATTCAAACAACATGAACCAAAAAAAAGCTGCTATGAATCCATCAAGAAAGATGTCCTTCCAGAGAGTTTTGGGAGCATCTAATGCTGAAGATGACACTTACAACCTTTAAGAAAATCATTTCACAGGAAAACAGCATATTTTCAAATGTGCATTCATGGATTAGGAATTTATTATTTGCACTGAAAGTAGCCCTGGACTAAACTGCCCTTGTAGATAAGCATAACCACAAATCATCAAGCAGACCGTTCCAAAGACAACGACCCATAGAGGGATTTGAATTGTTTCTGCTCTGGTTCCTCATCTAACACCAACGTGTCCTAAAAGACCACATGTTGCCTTACACTGTCTGGCAGTCATGCCACAGAAATGAACGACTTTGTCACTGTGGCAGGCTTGCCAATGCTTAACACGTGACTTTACAATATTAGCTTCCTTTGTGATTCCCTCACACAGCATATGGCAAATCAGCAAGACATGGTTTACAGGCAGACATGAAGGTGTTTCCTTACTTGAGGTATTTGTGAGAAATTCAGAGTGTGACAAAGAAGAAAACATGTTTACTAAGTGCTTTTCACAACATACAACATAGTCACGCCTGTGAAACAGATGCCAAGCTAACAAACTTGATAAAGTTGACACAAAAGGGTGTCACTCTGTGGATCCAGGTTTTATATCAATTCCAGTAATTTTTAGTGGGCCAAATAAATTTTTTCAGTAGGCAAAGAAATTTCAATGGGGGGGGGGTCCATCATAATCTAAAATTGGCAAATATTCAAAAATGAAGAAATTTTTTTTTCTCCACAAACTATGAAGCCTGGGAGGTTACGTGTGAGTATTTTTTTAAAAACACTTGCATTTTCTATTTCATGCACAGTTTAAAAATTGGAAAAAAAATGTGCAATGTATAAAATGTGCATTCAGTTTGTAAACATGCACATGAAACAGAAAACGTGCATGCATATTTAAATCGCTCCCGCTTTCATAAATGGGGCACACGAAATAGGAATAAAACACGTGCAATTTCTAAAATGTGCCTGGGATTTACAAAACATGTGCACGAAAAAGAAAATGTGTGTGCATTTAGAAAAAAATAAAAATAAACACATTCATGTCACCTTCAAGGCTCCATAACAAACAAATACAAACAAACTTTATTTCTTTGAACTTCTGATTTCAGAGCTGCTCCACTGGGTTAATATGTGTATAGCTGAAAGAAACTACTGTTGAATAAACTAGTTATATCACATTTGAACTCTCAAAAATTTAGACGTCTTTGTCCTTTGGCAGATATTTATATTCTGAGTGGTTTTGCGGTCTATGTTTGCTATGTCATATTAATCTGCCCTTACAAACATCCCTCACCTCCTGCCCACCTTCACCCCTGAGTCCCACTTACCTGACTGCAGCAAAACTTGCCTCTGCATGTCAGTGTGGTAGAAGAAAGGAAAGCTTGGGGTGAGAAGCAACTGGACCAAGGGCTAAACAGACTTACCTCCTATTACCAAATCGATTTTTTTGATCTCTCTGGCACTCCCTTCCTCTCTGTTTTCCTGCCTCTCTCGGCTCAGAGGGTTTCATCTGGAGTGCTGTGAACTCCTCCTCTCAGTGGGCATCTGTGGGATCTTCTGGCTGAGAGCTTTTAAAAGGCCTGTGATTGCAGACCAACTGATTCACCTGAGACTGAGATGGTTGCCATGGCAACGCCCACTGTTGGCCCTGCGCTGGCATCAAATAATGCACGCGGGGGGGGGCACCAGAGTGGATAATCCATTTGACAACACGATGGGCAAACATGCCAAACCTCTATGTCTCTAGACCCAACTCGGAGTCAATCCCAGTGGCATTTCTTCAAATGTCTGTGCATATTTCCATTGAACCTCCAAGGTATATGAGGAGACTAGAACAGCTCATGGGATCTTGAAGCAATGAGGATGGAACCTTGCCCTGAAGGCACAGTGCAAAACTCATAAGAAATGCAAATAAACATATTGATCGCTTTAATTACCTTCATTGTCCTTCAGGGTGAAGTTGGGATTAACTGGTAGCTGGCTCGGCAAAGCAAAGGAAAACCGCTGTCCATTGGCAAAATCATCCTTATCCACGGCGGTGACAGTCTGGATCACCTGTTCAGAGGACACAGGGGAAATTACTTTTCAGAGACAACACATGCAACATTTAATTAGCCGCTGCATCTTTTAGAATCACTTTTGACTCTAATTGCATGCACGACAAGGAACTGATGAGTTCCTGATGCATGTCTCATGATTTGTCGATCATAACTGGTCAGAGTTTCTGTGACAGCAAGCTACAGCAAGACCTACAACTGGTCTCGTAACATTTTCTCCTTCACTTGTGATTGTTGTCTGAGAGTGTCCACTTGTGATGCTATGATTTCAGAACATTTTGTTTGGACTGGTGGGGTGGAATCTCACAATGACAGAGGTTAGAGTGTTGAGGGCAAACACACTGCCACTTTTGTCATCTTGTTACCCTTAATTGGTAAGAGACACAGTGAGGAGAGCGGAGAGAAAAACGACCTGATAGCTGCTGTCACCGCAGGGAGTTCTTATCTTCAATGTGAGAATCGGGGTGTTGTTGTGCTCCTGGTGATTTCGCAAGCCTCGGTCTAACTGTGCGATATTAGGATGTATTTTTTTGTGTACTTAAGTTTAGTTAGTTTACCATTTCCATGGTTTGCAGGGTGGTAATGATGAGAGCATTTGGCTTAGGAGATGTGTCTTTCTTCAAGTTAAAGTTGATGTGTTCAAAGTGAAAACATTGTGTGAAAATACTGCCAACTAAGACTTTCAGTTTAGGTAGTGGGAGCCTTCAAAAACATAGGAAGCAATAGAATAAATTTGCACTGTGGCCAGAATGAAACTGGATTTTTGGGCTAGAGGCCGTTACTGGTATCAAGGAGGAAGAAAACTCTGCTATCTGCTATCCAATACATCAGCTGATATTTATAAAAGTAATGAGCTGTTTTAGAGCAATGAAGGCCCATGGGGCAGGAATCTGTCTCCTGTTTCTATAGAATGAGGTGGCTTGATGTACAAGTACACCTACTGGACACGATGCTAGTGTGTCGCAGGGTGTTACGCCCAATCCAACCCTTGATGCTGAGTGCAAGAAGGCATCAGGGACCATTTTAATAATCTTTGGTATGACTCGGCTGGGGATCGGACCCTGACCCCCCAATCTCAGGGTGGACACTCTAACTGAAAAGCCTCTGAGCTGTTTAAATGCATATGTACTTGTGACAAAGAAAAGTAAAGGAGGGAGAATATCTTAACTTTATCAAACTTTATTCTTTTCATTGCACTGACGAGTTAATACTTCATTTATTAGTAATTAAATAATGGATAATGGACCGCCCACTGCTGGACAAACTACGTGTTTACACCATTTTAAATTACGAATCCAAGCATTTTTACTGGATTTAAAAACCAAGTTAACACTTTCTATGTTACCCTTACCTTGCTTATAACTATGATCATACTACACTACAGGCACATTTTAACACATTATAAGCATGTTCACAATGCTTTATAGATGGATGCTTTAAGAAGAGTATTACCAAAAACTGTTTTAACAATAAATCAAAGCACATACATGCTGATACTGATATATCTGCCATTGGCAAAATCAGCCCATAATATCGGCAAACTGATATATCAGCTGATCCCTACAATAAAATACCAACGTCAGTGTTAGTGCAATGTTGTTCTCCGTAGTGCAGTCTTTGGATTAGAGCAAAATGCATCCGATGTGGCTCTGCTGTTGTCAAAGCACTTTTTCAAAACTTTCAAAAATTTTTTTACATGCTGTATCTTTGAATTTGTTTAATTTGTAGCACTCTGGCTACCATGGTGTGTCAGATTTTTTAACACAAAGTAATCAGTCTAACACATGAGCTGTGATTGGTGAGATGACAGAATTCTCACTCTCACTGTTAGCACATCTAGGTGTTTTTTGTAATTCCACACTTGTCAGGTACAAACAGATAAAATAAGCTTGATTTGTATTTTTATGAGCTCGTCATCTCATCGTAGCCATATCATCCATTCTTCTGGAAATTGGCCTCCCTCTACATCTCCTTCCACAGTCCTCTGTCCTTTTGCCGTCTATCACGCCTTGTGTTTCCCAGCATTCCTCTTTCCATAGATCTCTTTGAAACTCTTATTAAATCTTGTTGCTTCTTTGTTAGAGACCATGTTGTTGATCCAGACGTCATGACTGGTAGAATGCACATATCGAACAGCCGTCTCCTGTGTTGGATTTCAATGTTTTTGGATGTCAAGTAGATTCTTAGTTTCCAGAAGGCTCTCCATGCATTCTGAATCCTTCTTCTTATTTCCTTCTCCTGCCTTTCTTCAAAGGAGATTAATTGCCCAAGATAAATAAATTCTGTTACATACTCTAGTTCTTGGTTGTCAATGCCAATCGTTTACTTCACATCATTTGTCTTTAATTTTGTCTTGTCTATGTCATCTTCAGACGTGCGCTCTGTCCTTTTTCATTTAATTCAGTTATCGTCATCTCTAGATCATTGCTGTTAGTGCTGAATAGTACTAGGTCATCTGCAAACCTCAAATCATGTAGTTTTTCTCCATCTATTATCCCGGCTGATTCGGGCCAGTCACACCTTCTGACACACATCTTCCAGAATCACTGAAAACAGCTTGGGTGAGAGTCCGTCACCTTGTCTAACACCCTTTTTCAATCTAAATTTCTCACCCTTATTCTCCAGTTTTATTCTTGCCATTGCTTCCAGATATATCTTTTGTATTATGCGATAGATCTGCCCTCAAATTCCTTGATTTCTAAGTGAACTTAATACGCAGTTGTGTTTTACAAAATCAAACCTCTTCTCAAAGTCCACAAAGGCAAGATACTGTATATTGTCAGGTTACATTCTTCACACTTGTCCATTATCTGGTTCATCACATGCACATGGTCCATGGTTGAGAATCCTTTACGAAAGTTGGCTTGCTCCCACAACTGGTTCTCATCCAATTGCACTTCGAGCCTTTTCTGAAGAATTTTCATAAATAGTTTGTAAGTATGACATATAACAGGTTGATAGTTCTTCACTTCATAATTTGGCCCTTTGTTATACAGAAGAATAATATCACAGCCTTCCCATGAGTCAGGAATCTCTTCTTTGTCTATAGTTTTGTTGAAAAATTTCATTAAAATTTCGATCACTGGGTCACCTCCAGCTTTCAAATACTCTGATAAAATTTCATCATCTCCGGACGCCCTATTGTTTTTCACATTCTTTAAAGCATTCTTGACTTCATCTTTCATGATTGGCAAAAATTCATTATCCTTATCTGATTCGTTGTTCTTTATGTCTTCATCGGTATCGCCCTATAGCACCTCATAGAATTCCTTCCCTGTCAGTAATTCCTACTCCGTTCTTCTTTATGCATCGAATCCATTTCCGTTTTGCGTTGATTGTTGCTTGGACCTTCTTTAATGACTTATTCCTGTCTGTGACGTCTTCTATAAGTTTCTCATCATGCTTACAAGTATCCTCTCTAATTCTCCTTCTTGCCTGCTTTCTGAGGTCCACAAACTCAATCTCATTCCTCTTGCTTAGTGCTTTACTAGCAAGCATGTTTAAATATACAGTATGCTGCCATCAACATCTGCCACAAATCTTGAACCTTGATTACTGACCAATTGCAGTGAAAATCAAGTCAGATGTGGACTTGCTAACCAGTCAGACAGTTCCCCGTGTTAATGGCTTTTAAACTGAAACACAAACTGAAACATTAATAAGTAATTCCATTCTTTCAAATGTTGTTCTCTCTTTGGTGGTACACCACAGTCTCATTCAACACATAATTCTTCCCACTTAATCCCCTGGGCCAAAAAGCCCTGAGGCTATGAAGCAACCCTAATTCAAATTTAATGCAAACTTTAATTCAAACTTTTCTTCCGCCAGCTCGAAACTATTAAAAATAAATTTAGTTGCGTCTTCCCAGTCTTTGCTTCATCATCCTTTGCTGAACCACTCTTTCTGCCATTTCCATGCTGTTGATTGTGCTATATCTCAAAACCCTTCTTAATTCGAATGAATCAAAGACTACTGAGAGCAAATTGGAATGAGCTTCGATTTAGAGCTGTCATGGTTTGCTGCTAAGATACTCATTTCGGAATGAGGGATGATTAAGCAGCTCTTGCCAATGCCTTCAGAGTCTCATGCTGCTCAGCTCTCAGTGAGCAGCCCAAACTGCTGCAGGAAACAACAATTTAGTGCAGAATGTATGCAGTCAGTCTGCCGAATGAGGTTGATGGGCAGTTCTTTACACTTCCTTGTGTCGTGATGTAGAAAGACTTGAATGTGTGAGGACAGAGAGGGAGAGAAAAGCTGATGCAGGACAGAGATAGCAGGTTTTTTTTTCTTCCTAGGTGAATCCCAGACGCTCACCTGTCCTGGCCTTGAGCTCTCGCACACAATGACTTCCTCGTCTGTAGCTATTTCTGGTGGATTGTCGTTTACGTCCAGCACCTGGATGGTAACAGGAACGTGGCTGAGAAGGCTGGGGTTGTCTGGAGCGGAGAGAGAACAAGTGACAAAGAGGATGAAAGTCAAACGTAAGCCTTAATAACAAAGTAGAGCGTCAACACTAATTTTAAACTGGGACACACTGTGCTCTTAGACTGCTTATGGGTTTTGTCTTCTGTTATGCTGCTATAAAAGCACGGAGGAATGTAATGCTGCAGAAGGTTATTTTGTGTATTAAAGCACATCTGATCATTCTGTGCAGCATTTTCTTTTCCCAGCTTGGGGGGCTTCGTTGTCATGCATTATTTTTCTCTTGAAGCATGTAAAGAGAGTTTTTTATCTCTCATTTTTATATAAAGTAATATCCTTAATAGCAAGAAGAGAGTCCCCAACTATTTTGGAATACATTAAAATAGTTTAACACGCATGCATTTATGCAACATGTGTGAAGCACCAGCAATACTTAGCAAAGACAGAACCAACTACTGTGGAAACTGTGAACAATGATACAGTATATATTTAGCTTTATTACTGGGAAGTTAAGCCAGTCCGTCCTCCAGTCTGAGCACAAAGCCTTGAAACAAAGTTTAAAGGACTCCTATTCTTCATCTCTAGTTACCCTCAGCTGCCCCCAGTTTGAGAACCACTAACCCAAAGGAAAGAATTTAACCTTCAACCCTTGGGCCACTTCATTCTCCGACAAAAGGCAGCTACCGGTTATTCAGTATAACAACGTAACAGGATGAGAGTTGCACAATTAGCATGCATGCTCAGCAGAACCTTTCTTGAAAGAAGAAGAAGAAAAAAAAAAAAGAAAGTCCTGTAGATGCGGCAGTCTTTCTATTAAATTAGAGTTTCCTCAGTGCCTAAAGAAGGTCTGACATTGCACCTCCTGTATTATAAGATGTTTCTTTGCATTTTTTAGATGTTCAGGGCATAGTTGATCCAAGAAATCCACAAAAATTCAATCACACATTCATTGTTTCATTTCCCTACTCCAGGTCGTCATTAGAAGGAGGGATAATGTCTCTGCAGGATGGTTTGAGGTGAACTGTGCAGGATGCTTTGTGTCTATGACACAGTTTGTCCTTGCTCATTCAGAGTGTGTGTGTGTGTGAGTGTGTGTGTGTGTGTGTGTGTGTGGGGGGGGGGGGGCATTCTGCCTTTTGACGGCATCTTGGCATGAATTTGTATCCTTGAATACTAAGGAGAGGTGAGGAGATAAAGAAACATTAGCATGCAGCTCCTCTGTCAGTTGGCAGGAGATTTGCCTAATTGTGATTACAAATTACCCGACTTACCTGATAGCAATTCGTAAAGTTAGCAGGGCCTGCATTGATTTAATTCATTTTCACTGTAGGTAAGGACATTGAGACAATTGGGACTAATTTGATTTTGTAGTTAATTAGAAGAAAAATACACCCTAACCTATTTGAATACATTCTAATCAAAATGCAAATGATCCTAGTCCTTGTTTTAACCACACTTTAATTGTTAATTTTACAATTAACTCACCTAATATGTGACTGTGAAGCAACTGTTAATAATGTTATCAAAACAATCTGGTATGTGAAAACTGGACAGACATATCAATTGTGTCATTAATGGTATCGTACTTTGGTTTACTTTTGATCAGGCTTAAAATTTTAAGCAAATTTCTTGCATTGACCATGTTAAACAAATGCTTTCCTGTCGATAGCTATTTTACCATTCACAAGGAGGTATTTTAATGGTATAACGCTAACATGGTAAGCCTATTTTAAACTCTAAGTTGCACAAAATAATTACAAAGACTTAATTCTTACTTATTATTAATAAAAATAAATAAATAAATAAGGAAAAAAAATATTTGTTTTTTTTTTATATTTTAGTAAATGTACATATTTTTTATATGAATCCTTTTTATTTCTTATTTATATAGTTCGTATGATTTTTCTGTCTTTGTATTTTTCTTTTTAAGAAACATGTCATGAATCCCCCTCCGGGGGATCAGTGAAGTATTTCTGATTCTGATGCTGAAGACTGACAACTCAACTGACTGCTGCTCCTGCTGAAATGTCGTTGATCAAGACATTGATGTGAACATCTAAATACAATTTGCTCTGTGTCTAAAAGGTGCTACTGATTTCATTCTGTGCATAAAAAGAAAGTGTGCAGTGCAGAATCATATAGTCATTCCTTTTTATGGGTCCGTTCTTTTGTTGATATTGATTTTGACTCCAGTTTTTACATGCTATGAATCTGAGCCTGGCCTGCTCTCTGTATTTGATCCCCTCTAGGTGTCTTGCTATCTTGTGAGGGGAAAAAAAAAAAAAAAAAAAAAAATTAGCACCTGCCTTTATTATAAATCTTTATTTATACTCTCTTTAAATCATGTTGTTGTGGTACAAAACCAACCAATAATTTAACTGCAGTTCTGATAATGATTTCTAATGTTTCCTATCAGCTTGGGGCTAAAGATGAGTGTGGAAAGAGCACAATTATTTAGAGTGTCTTTTTCTTGCCTCACAGTTCAGTTTTTCATGTGTTTTTCATGTGTACTTCAGTCCCCGAAGGTGTCAAATACAGAAGAAATATACCAGAGTTATTTAACTATTTATGTGTCAGAAGCTGAGAATGGTATGTTCAGTATGTGCACAGTATGTACCCATATTCACTTGTTTACCATCTGATTTACACAATGTTTCACAACGATGTAAATGAAAAATATGTGGATAATTCTTACATAAAATGCCTCTAAACATGATGAAATTGTAGATCTAAATTACATTAAAACTGTTATTTCATATCAGCACTTGGAACTAGAACGTCTTTAGCTTTCTGTACATTTTCATATGTTTCCATACGTAAACTTATCAAGGTAAAACGTGAATCAACCTGTTTGCACGAGAGGAAGTAGGAAGAAAATCCAAATTCAAGAAAACCTATCTGCTCTTGCTCACATACAAGCAAACATGACGCAGCAACAACGCAAACATGCAGTTTATGGAAAGTAACCTGGGTACCTACCAACCTCCGAAGCCATCACCGTGATGTTGTGCCAAAGCATGTCCTCTCTGTCCAGAGGCTGAGTCGTCCGTATCACTCCACTGCTTTCATCGATTCTGAAGTACCTCACGCCTTCCTCTTTGCTGTCCAAGTAATATCTATAGGTAGAGGAAAAATGATCTCATGTGTCTGGGCCAGATGCATTTTTTCGGAACACACAGCAATGAAAAAGTTGAGAAAGAGGAGACCATCTCGCAAATTGCTGGTGTTTCATGAAATTTCTTGATTAACAGGTAAAATCATGTGAAGATGCTATTCATTAAAGCTGGACCGAAGGGTCGAGATCCCAAGTTATTCCAAGTTAAAGTCCAAGACGCCTAAAGTCACAAGTCACTGGTGTTCAAGCTCAAGTTAAGTTGCACATCTTTTGCATGCCTTGTCAATTTCAGTCTAATGTCAACAAATGTGTGACTTGAGTCTGACTCTAATCAATGTCTTTGGTACAATTTGTTTATCAAGAGCCTCATCGCTGTGTGCATTACTTCTAGTTCAGTGTTCTGTACTTAACAATACTGTGGGGAAAATATTTCAAATGTAGAATATGAAAACCCAATACAAGGAAGGCATATGTATTGATACAGACTCAGTGGGACATTCCACTAATTCCAGTGTTGTCTTTCATGACTCAAAGAAACATATTTAAAAAGAAAACAATGGTAAAAATTTAACCAACAGAAGCTGATATGCACAGTCTCTTAGTCCTAACTGGTCAAGCTACAGAAATGCCTGGTTGCATACTTGGGCTAATGTTGCCCTTAAAGTTTTTATATAAGGATGCCTTAGAAAAAAAATGAGTTCATAAAGTCACTTTAAGGATACCATTAAAGTGTTCTGAGGGAAATTCCTTTGATTTTTAAGGTTTTGCCCTTAGTTACCAAAGTATGTGTTGCTAGAAGGTCCTTTGCGACCATTTTCCTTGGAAAATTTTAAGGGACCCATATATCTATAATTATCGACATATAGGACACATTACACATTACAAACACACTTATAATGCATTAGAAATGGTTATGGGTACGGTTAGGGTGAGGGTTAACCCTAACCTTGCTTATACCTGTGATTATACAGCACTATAGGCACATTATGATGCATTATAGGTCGATGCTTTAAGCAAAGTGTTTACAAAATAATTTGTTAAAGTTAGACGTGTAATGTTGGCTATAATGTTTTAATTAAACACACACATGCTGTCGACTCCTGTCGATGTTCAGCTATCTCCTTTCTTGCGGCCACTGTGATATTTATTTTTATTTTTTCATCACTTCACCAACATTTTGTTTCACTGCCAGATTTCTCACACTGATTTTGTCTGTAATTTCTTGCCACATCTTCTGCGTTGACTCGTTACTGCTGGGTTGAATTTGCTGGAAAATGTTCTTCCGCTTCCCATATTCTTTAAGGAGTACAATGTTTTTATCTGCCATTCGGCTTGGCTTTCTTTTTCTTTCTTCTTGTGGGTCCATGATCATGTGCTAGCTTAACACTCTGATACAGCTAAAACTTAAAACGCTGTTGTCAAGTAAGTAAAGTGTAACCACGGTGAATGTGTAAACGTGTTGTATTTTGACATTAACTATCATAAAAAGCTTAAAGCTAACACTTAGGCAAAGAAACAACCTAAGGGGCTTTATGCTTGCTCCTTATGTTGTGTATTGGGTAATGGAAATATCTGACTTAAGGGACAACCTTTAGTTTAAAAGTCAAGGCTGTTTGTGGTCCTTATGTTCGTAGTAAACTATCTGCAAACTCAACCAGACAAAACCGATGGTATCATCGGGGTTAAACCGGCAGATCTGAGTTAAGCAACAGGCAGAGTACATCTGTTTTTACACACTGAGAATTGCTGCTCATTATATATAAAGTGGCTTTTGTGTAAATTCAGTAGTGTCCCTTTAAGCCATATTGTACTTAGTTAAATGCCTCAAAACAACATAAAGGCACTTTTTTTCAGCCTTGGCTTTAGTTCCTCAATTGTATCGAGGCCTTAGGAAACATATTTATTTACTTTCATTTATGTCTTTATGGAAATAAAATTAATAAAAGCAGAAAAGAAAACTTACATTACAGATAATGGATTCAGTCGACCAAAACCATTAAGTGAAATGAATGAAGTGCAGATGCAGCAAAGGCCAAAGGGGATGTTCTTATGCTCCTGTGATTTTTAAAGTCTGCTTCCACGTCTAAACTGAATTTAAATGGACTTCAGCTCTTGATAGGATGCTCTGAAAAATAAATATTTGTAAGTCAAGTGCAATTATCTATAATTTTTAGTCCTTATACTGACAAAAGGCGATGTTCTGCTGCCAGTGTTTACACTGTTGTTATGGCTTTCTTGCAGCCCTGTTATCAAACTACGTAAAGCAGCCTGTGGAATACAAAGCAGAAATGAGCTCAGCTGCTCGTCTCATGAGCTCAAGCACGAAATGAGCATTGACTGTGTATTCCCTAATTTATCTCCTAATGACCTATTTACACCTTTAATCCAGCATTTATTCTCCTGAGCAATTTGGTCTAAGTCGACTATTTCCAGTTGACATGAGAGATGGAAATGCTGCATGGATATTAATGCCAGGATTGCATTTATGTGAATTAATGAACTTTTTCTAGCTTAAATTGCTTACAAGTGCACGCAGCAGCCTCAGTAGAAATGTTGTCATGATTTATTAAAAGCTCAGGTTCACGAGAGCATGGGAGCTCACCAGCATTCAGTGATAGTTTAGGTGCAATGTCTTTGCTCAAGGAAAAATTCGCTAAAAAAATCATTTGAATTCTCTCAAAGCTGAGGTGGCATCGTCTGGAAATCAAGCTAGCTGTAGCACGAGACTCCTAAGGAAACATCTCCGCCACTAGCCTGGCTCCGCCCTCCTTCCACTCAGCCCAGTTTTTGCTGAGAGCAGTCTGGTAACGAGGCCCTTCTTTCGAATCGCAGCAACAAATTTTTGGCCCGACCAATCAGCAAGTAGTGGAAGTGGTAAATTTGATGACATACAAGTCAAACGTCTGTTCCCAGTAATTTAATCATGGCAGAGGCCTATGGCTCTGGTTTACCAGGCTACCAAAAACCCCTTGTTTTTAAAACTACAGAACATTAAATATAAGAAATGTTCTGACCAGATGGAAAGCACCTTAGGGACATACAATGTACTGCTTGTTTGTGATTACTACATGTAAAGAAAGAATAGGAGCCTTTAGTAGGAGTCTTTCTATTGATCTGTGCGATGGGGATATGAGACTCACGCAGCCTAGGGTACAACACCACATGTTAAAAAACACTGAGAAAAAGCACTAAAACTGACAAAACTAGCCAATAACACACAACAACACACAACACAATATAACAACATCTCTGTGATTATTGTACAGCTTGTAGAAAACTAACATTAGCCGCCACTCGTCTTGTCTGTCTTTCTGTCTTAGGGGAGCATGAGGGTGGGGCTTCCACTGTTAGTGGTTAGCTGTGGCCTGTAGCTGCATCTTCCCAGTGATATTTTAGTTTAAACAAATAACCTCTAACTGTCTCTTTCCGTAATGCATGGTGGGTCAGAATCTCAATCACAACTCGATATAACAGCGTGTATGTGATTAATGAACAGGTTGGACATTAATCTTCCCACTCGTCTGTCAGTTTCACCAAATAACTGGGCCACAGCATACGTCACAAAGACAATGTCAATGCCGACTGGTTTCAGGCTGCTCCAATGGTTTTACACTTTACACGACTACACACCTACTAGGATTCAAATTCTGCAAAGATTCCCCAATGGAGCGTGGCCAGATCCTTTCCACAAAGTGAATTTATTCTTCAAGAGCATTATGAATCTGGCTTACCAGGCTGCACCCGCCCTTTCCTGATTTTGCTCAGGCTCGTGTTTTATTATGTTTGTTGTCGCTCTCTCTTTAAAGATAAAGACAGAGATTTACGACCAGACGAAATGGTTGCAGGGAATGTTGCAGCGGTGTAAACTCATCTGTCTCAGCTCGACTCAAGCCGGCCGACGGTGCAACTTAGCTTGTCAAGTCGTCAACGCTACTTTAGAACATAAGGCCTGTCACTTGTTTCAGCAGCTAACAACTAAAATGACCCATGATTGGCTGAAAAGTCCCTGTCATGGTCTGCATATAGAGCCTAGGAAAGCAACAGAAGTCTAGTGTTCTTTCAGACCACCTGAATTACAAAATACTGAAAGGTAATTATGGGATTTTTGCCCAATGACAGCAGGAATAAACTGCCCACCCCAGCTTCAAATGCTTCTACTAATGTCAAAGTTTGTGTGAGTTTGTTTCATTACTTTATTTTGATATTAAATCTGTATAAACTTGGAAAAAAAAGTCATCTAAAAGAAGCTGAAGATGGGGCTGATTTGAACCCGTGAAGTATTAAACAGTAACCAGGTCAAGACGTGTGCATAACTGGTCCTAATGATTATGATAATGTACTGGAGCAAGCAGAGGTAATGAGCCATCAAGACTCTGCTTCCTTATTTAGATATCAGTTTCTGAGCAGCATTTGAAATGCCACTTCAGTAGCATGTTTATTTCATTGCATGCACAGGCAGACGTCTGATGATCAAAGAGAACCAAATACTGATCCCTGCTGCATTCTGCATTCTGATGCAAACACAGGGAACGGTGGCTAAGCTGCTTCACTTTTTTCCTGGGTTCAAGTGGAAGTCATGGAAATGCTTCCTGCTGCCTTCGTCTTGATGCGGTGAACACTGGTAGTGATGTACCGTACAATTGGACCAGGAGGAGGTATCCCACAAGGAGAGCAAGGATTCTCTTTCATATGGAGATAACCTTCTTGTTTACAATAAATCCTTCTCAAAGTCTTAAGATTCTGACACGAAATGAAAAATTAGTTTACTTGAAGTTTTCCTCCCATATAAAATTGCTCATCATAATAGAGAACTGCAACAGCTACCGCTTTAAAACGGGACAGTGTGTGCTGAATCGTATTTAGAAAACCCCCAAGACTTTAAACCATGACCTTTTAACAGATACACCAGCAACTGCAGATTGTTTGTTATTGGTAAATCAACAATATTTATTCTCATGAGGAGTTACATGTTTAAAGGTACTCCATCACTCACGCCAAAGCTTTAGAGTGAATCCAAATTAAAACAAGCAGGGAGCAGTTGCTTGACTGTAATGTCATTGAACGAGGTACCTGTGAATAGTGAAAAACCTGCGATTAGTTCACTGCCTAAGGGTATATCAATCTTTATTTCAGCAGTACACAAGCATGTGTTTAGAGAGCATACAAATGTGTTAAGCAGTTGTATCGCCTCAGGGTTGCTCCACAGGCTTGCAGACAAAATAACCTTTTTATTTAAGTCTATCTAATGATACCAGAAAATGAGATTCACTGCGGACATTGTGCTTTTTAGAAGGGTGTTAAAGGGCACGGGAGCAAACAAGAGGCTCTTAAACTTAAGGCATGAATTTAACTTTTCACTTCATATTTTTAAGGTCCAAGTTAGATTTAAAATCAACAAAACACCATGCATCATATGATTATATAGTCAGATATATTTGCAAAATTTTGTGTTGAGTAAAATTATATGGGGTGGAGAGATGATATGCAAATTGGACTTTTAGTTATACAAACATTTCTTTGAGGCGCACATATCTAATGAGTCAACTTAAATCTCTATGGGCAAATTAAAGCACCACAGAGACTTCTCCCTGCTAAACCTGAACGCCAAAAAGATTCTCTAATCAAAAAGATGAATAAAAAAGGAAGCCCTGATAAACTGTGAAAAGTTCAGCAAGAAAGGACTTTGTCAAGATCAAAATTCAAAATACTTTCCTAACTGAGATAATCCAAACAGACAGGTAACTAGGCTGTTAAGAAATATGTAGGAATCTAGCAGCATGTTTCCAAAAATACGCATTTTTGGTAGCCAATTAGTTGACAAAATGACAGTAACATGTCTGCCTGGCACGTTTGAAAGAGTGCCCTGCCTCATAATATCAGCAGCCTCCTCTCTTACCCTCTGTCTTTGCAGTTGATTTACTTGTATATTTTTAACAAGAAATTTTAAGTCTTCTATTTCAGTGATGTGTAACTAATAAGACAGTAAGCTTTCAGACATGGTTTGTAATGACTCCTGCAGATTGTTTGTGTTCCGACGCATCTCACCTGACAGGGCTGTTCCTGCTGTCAGGATCTCGAGCCGTCACAACGCCCACCTCCGTGCCACTCGGTGCATTCTCGTACACGTCCATGATATAATGATCTATAGAAAAGACCGGAGCTTCGTCCACATCCCCAACTGTGATTTTCAGGGTGGCAGTGTCTTTGAAGGAGCCGAGATAGGAGAAACGAGGATCCACGTGTGTATTAACCCCCTCGATGTGGAGGGTGTAAGTCTTCTTTCTCTCATAGTTCAGAGGCTGTTGGGAGAAAGAACCGCAGGGAAAAGTGATTAGCACACTAATTCAACAAAGTAGCTGTATTGTATCTGGATGAATTGAGTGAAAAGAAGTGAATGGTAACTTGGGGCTCAGCTAAATGTAGCACATGATTTACTGCATGTCAGCCCTTCGATTTACATGATGCAGAAAACATGTAGAATTTAAATTATTTGAATCTCTTTAGATGATAAATCAATTTTTTCTTATTCTACTTTTCTTTTATTTGAATTTTGCAACCTACTACTTATACCAAGCCATTCAAATGGCAACGTGCAGAAAAACCATGAAAAACATGATACGTGAGCCTGCAGAAATCCTTACAGACCTTTAGTGTAACACTCCACGTCGCCTGGCAACATTCAGCCCACAGTGCAGTGCACTGTTGTAAAAATGTGCGCCTAGTAGAGGTAGTCCTATGATACGACCTCTAAAAACACGTCTTTCTCAATTTTCAAATTTTCAATTTGAAAGTATCTGATAACACTCAGACTGATTGAGTTCCTTTAAACATTTAGGAATTACAGGCGTTTCTATACCTGATCTTCCCATTTTCAGACTCAAAAGTAACTGGACACACAATCATAACTGGAGCGTCCTCCAACGACGAAGCAGGAAGCTCCCACTGTCCTGCATTACCCACAGTGATAATGCAAATGCCCAAGCCATTGTGGCAAGCGATACAGTTCACAGGAGAGCAGATAGGAAAATGCCAAGAGTATCTCTGTCTTGGAAACGTAGAGCAGAAATGTGCAGCAAAGATAATTTTAGTCCAACCAGAAAGACATGATCGCAACAAGTGTGTCCATTAACACTGGTTGAAATATCGATTGAAATAAACCACCCCTCTCATATTCAGAATGAAGATTCTGATCTGATTGGGCTGTATAGGATCAGCATTTTTATTCTGATCAGGCTTTTATTCCGAAACAAAGCTGAAGAAAATCGTCACTTAAGCCTTTTCTGGATGGACAAATACTTGTTTATTGTACTTCCAAACCCAAATGCAAAACCGGTATGTTTGATTTGCAATGAGTGTGGTGCAGTATACAAAAGGGGAGCAAAGACTAACACTCCTTGTTCTCCATAACATTCATGTTGGTTGAAAATTTGTCATTTTCTGCTGCTTACCAGCCACTGAAAATGCTGGCCCAGCTAAATTTCCTGGTTTTAAAATCTTTCCCAACTGAATTTTTAATTGAATATCCCTGATTTATACCAGCTGTAAGAACCCTCTGCAAATTGCAAAATTGCTGTGAAATGATATTATACGAACACCAAAAGGACCTGCTCATCATAATTTTGTTTCACAGCGCCCCTTGTGGTCAAAATGTCTACAGTGCATCTTTCATTTCAAGCCTATGCAGGGTCTGTGCGAACACATTCTTGACCTACCTGGTGCGTTCTTACCTTTTTAAGGCTGATGATTCCCTCTTTCGTGTCCCTGTCTGTGGATATGGAGAACATGTTGGCCCCCTCTGAGTTAATGATGCTATATTTGATGTCTGCATTGATGCCAAGGTCCTCATCATTGGCTTTGATCTTCCCTACCGGTTTCCCTACTTGAGCTGATTCAGGGACATACAGCTGGTAATTTTCTGTGGATAAATATAAAAGTGCACCCATTTAGAGACAAGAAAAATAAAATAAAATAAAATAAAATAAAAATTCTGTTTTAAACAGAAGCTGATCTGCCCCACATCATTGTCTGAATGTTCTACAAAAGAGCTTCGCTAAGCAATCTGATTCTGTCACCACTTGCTCCTGAGGGAATGTCATTAAAAATACTCTGCAGTACTTCAACTGACATTAAATGCTAGGCCGTATAGCACTGCAGTGGAGCAGATCAAACTCGGAGGCAGATGATTATTCAGAAAATGTTGATGGTTTTGAAATAGTTTGTCAGTGCGGCACAAAATGAAAAACTCTGCCGTGGGGGATTGTGCTTGATGAGGCACTTTCAAAGACAAAGAATCACGACTTTATCGTTACTTAAAGTCATCATTAAAATGGAAAACTGCAAACAGAAGGTTTTGATGAAAGCTAGTCTCATTCTGCTAATTATGGAAAGTTTAACTGCAATATTAGAATACTGAGTCACACAGAAATGAAGTATGATACATCACAGTGAGGACAGCTGAGTAAGTCTATGAGGGGGAGCCCCAACAATCAAAACAAAATTCACAATGTGTTCTTTTTAGATTGATGTATAATAAAATAAATTCTAATATAATTAAAAGAATTTTTACCCTGCAAATACTGGAACGTTGGTGCTTTCGCTTTTCATTTTAGGCAGCAAAAACAGCAAATGCAAACTAACCTGCTCATCTTTCTTTTGCAAGCTTATTAGGACTTCTGCACCACATTGTGAATGATGTTAATAATAGCACCTTTCTTACACTTATCTTTCCACTTCCACAAGGAAAATACAATCCAGAACACTTAATAAAATGCATTTCAAGGGATGTAATGCCTCAGGCACTTGTACTGGAGGTCTTCTGCTCAAGGCCAACATTGGCTGATAATAGCTGATTATATTTCCAGTTACAGCTCGGCCGTTTCATGTAATAGATGTATTCAGGTTAGCAGTAACACATGAACATTACCTTCAGTTGTTTTGCTAATTAACCCTCTTGGCAAGTTAACAAGAAAAGTCGCCAAAAGGCAAGGATTTTCTCAGGGTTAGGAGTTTTTGAATAAAGATGCTCAGGGACAGTGTGTTGTCCCTAAATTTCTTAAATGTAAGTCACTTTATTTGAACCAAACAATTATGAAGGTGACTGATAAGTTCATGGCCTGAGCAAGATGGTTTAAATTTTAGAAAATCGTTTCCTCTTTATACCTAAACCCCTCCAACATTCATACATTCCAGCCATGTTGGACAACTTAACCCCACAGCAGCGATGACTTCTTCATCACTTTTAGAATGGCGACCACTGAACTCCGTGTTCATTTTGGAGAAGAGGAAGTTGTTTGAAGGTGCTAAATCAGGTGATTTGGGCAACTGCACAGAAGTCGACGTCTATTTTCTGAAACAGTGTTGACTTTCATTTCATTAATTTTCCGTAACCGCTTATCCTTCAGAGGAGCTGCTAGAGGGCTGGAGCCAATCCCATGTGACACTGGACGAGGGCGGGTTACAACCTGGACAAGTTGTCAGTTCATCACAGGGCTGTCATATAGAGACTAACAACCCTTCATGCTCACATTCACACCTATGGGTAGTTTAGAGTTATCAATTAACCTGCATGTCTTTGGACTGTAGGAGGAAGCCAGAGGCCAGAAGCCAGGGAACCCACACACACGGGGAGAACATGCAAACTCCACACAGAAAGGTCCTACTCCAGCTGGGTATAAAACCCAGGACCTTCTTGCTGTGAGGCAAAAATGCTAACCACAAAGCTACTGTGCCGCCTTATTGCTGACTTGCAATTTCCAATTACCCAAAACATAAATTTCACATTCTTAATCTCAAACTTGCTGTGTAATCACTGACGGAGTTTAACTTTACATACACATTTTATCATAACCCCTCACTTCTACTTGTAATGTCAGGAACTTCGACATATATTCCGTCAGCTGTGCTGTCATTTTTAGTATAAGTTGTGTACATACTTTGTGGAAACTTGGGTGGGTTGTCGTTGATGTCTGTCAGGGTGATGTTGATGGTGGTGGAGCCAGACAGGCCTCCGACCTGGCCTGCCATGTCTTTGGCTTGGATAACAACAGTGTAGTGCTCTCTGGCTTCCCGGTCCATGTTAGCTAAGGCAGTCCTGATGATCCCTGCAGGGTGTAAGATAAAACAAAATATTTGAGGCATTAGCTGTCTTGAGGCACCAGATGTTATTAACATTAGTTCAGCAACTCTTATAGTAAAATATACAACCCACATCACAGCATGACACAAGCAAAAGAGGCAGGAAAAAACATGTTTTTTTTAGATTACATTAAAGAAAATACTTGTTTGCAGGGTAAAAAAAGGCGCTGTTACTGTTGTCAAGATGCTTATGCCATCATCCTAATATTTTACACACATTTCTGACAGTGGACTTCTCATAAAGCCCTGTATACCACTTCTGTTTAAAGACTAATACCATAAAACTGTCCTTCGTTCATCTTTGATTCTCCTGGTCGCTCATTGTCAAGGTGAGCTTTTCCTCACTTTTCATTATATTTAAAATGACTATGCAACCTTGGATCAGGGAAGAATGCAACTCTCTAAGGCACCCACTCAATCACGTTTATTACCACAATAACACAGCAAACACAGCCATGAACTTTCACAATGCTAACTCGGTGATATATGACTGCGCCTCTGCCCACTACAGAAAAACTGTGCACAGGTAAATTGCAACACAGTAACAAGCCAAAAAACACAGGCAGAGTATTTGCTTCCTGTGCTGCTGTGAGGGGTGTGATTTACTGAATGTAATAGCTGGCTGTCTTGCACATGTATTTGTCTGTGTGTGTCTTTGTGTGCAATCCTAATATGTCTGTTGCTTCATATTAGTTTTCTGTGTGTGTGTGCGTGTGTGTGCGTGTGTGCGCTTGAGGGTTAATTCGCCACCTTAGCTCCTGAAACCACATCACCACATGGAGCCCAAATTTAATATGTTTCACAAGTTACATCAGTGTTCATTGTAAATCTCGCTTTTTCTCAGAGCAAAGACCCTCTGGCAACCATTGAACTGATGTTCTGGTGAACTTATGAACCCTGCAATAATACACAACAGTGGACTGGGAGCAGTGAGACCTGGGAGGCAATGGTGTGGTGTTGATCATGGTGGTAAATGGACTTTGCTGCTGCTGTTGCCTCAAGTTGCGAGGGGATACACAATATGAGGCAACGTCAATGAGGATGGCTTCAGAGATTGATTCTTGGCAACGACTTATGTAAATATGTTATATTAAAGTGGTTGATGACTGCAGTAGAACTTGTCAATTGGATGTTTAATGGAAAACTAAATCATTAAAGAATTTAAAAAAAAAAAAAAAACCTTTATTAAGTTATATTTACCCACTTTTCTTAAGAAGCTAAAACTACTAAATGTGCTTTATAGTATTTTCCTGCTTTAATCTTGCTTAGTTGCACAATATAATGTGAAGCACGACAAATGCAATAAACTGTAATCAATGTAGCCTTACTCTGGGACCCGACCAATAAATCAGTTTGGCAGTATTACTGTCTGATATCTGTCTGTTGCAGATATATTGGTATCGGCGTATGTGTTCTCCAAAAATTGCTGATATTAAAACAGTTTTTCAATGCCATAAAAAAATGCTTGGACTAGTATTTGAAATGGTATCATTACACAGTTTGTCCAGCAGAGGGAGATTCATCATCCAAAAACTATTAAGTGAAGTGTTTGCTGCTCTGTGCACTGATGTTTAGAAAAAAGTTTGCTTAAATATGAGATAACCTGCTTCCATTGCAGATCTTTGTCAAAGTATTTAACCACTCTTGTCAAACTATATATCAGCTGATAAATCAGATATAGCAGTTTTCTTGCTCCCTCATATAAACATCAGCCCCTGTATCAGACATTTAGAGCATACGGCCTTATTTACACATGAACTGTTAACCTGAACTTTTCTGGTCAATAAATGTGAAGAGCTGTGTGTGTGAATGCAAATGTCTGAATCGCCTGAAACTTTGACCAGACCTCACAAGCAGGTCTGTGTATGTAGAATTCACAGTGAGTGAGTGAACATGACGTTTATGATATTGAACTGAGGGTAGCTGCATCTTATTCTTTTCCTCCTTACCTCCTTGCATATTACTTTTCAGTCTTTCACTGATAGTGGTACATCATGGAACATTGATATAATGTAAAAAAACAATCACCAGTAAAAAGTAGTCATGCTCCTCTTCTTGCACGCTCTACCAGAGCGCCACGTCCACATCTCACCTGAACCAAATGGACCATTTCCAGTGGGTGAGAAATGGTCTGACTCAGTCATTTTCAAAATCAAACTCACAAAAACAGAGTTCTATGGAACTCTCTATATATATCACATCATGCAGGTGCTGTCATAGGTATATCTATCTGTCAGAAATATAAGAGAGGAAGCTGCTTTCCAGCATATAAGCTTTGAAAACTCACTGCACACAAGCTGGCCTCCACTATACCACAGACAGACATGTTTAGAGACTAGCTGGTCAGCTTAGTAAAGAGCATTTAGCAGCTTAGAGGCCAGTATTTTTTACCTGTATAAGATGGAGATTTAAAAAAAAAAAGGAGCCAAAAGCAAACAAAGTCTTGGACTAAAACTAAAATGACTGAAGAACTAATAATGTTGTTCCATATATTTTATTGGAGGGTTCTGCATTAGCTGTGAGGCATGAAAATCTTTGGACACCAACTCTTCCTGAGCCTTGTTCACACTGCAGACAAATTGGTATTGTTTATCAAATATAATTTTAAGACTGTCCACACTGTCATTTGGAAGAGATCAGATCAAACTTGGTGCGTCCAGGCATCACTTCTCCATACCAACTTATCTGCATATAAGTCTGCATATTATATGGCTGTGGCTAAAATGTAGGCATCAGTTCGTGTGCTGTTGAACAGCTTTCCAACTCAGAAGTACGATGGTTGGAAAAATGGAGATACATCACTTTTATCCAGACACTTCAACTGTCAAAGCCCGGTGCCGAACTCCACCGCATAAGACAGACTTAGCAACAGAGTAACAGCTTCACTGTGCAGCAAGAGGTTTGGCACCGTAGCAAAGCAGTGACTGCTGGGAGCACGTCTTAATTGAGACATTTGATGATGAAAGGTGACATGCAAATTTTTGAATGCGCTGCGGGACGTTTGTCAGGCTCTAGCACCCAGTCTTGTCCTTCAAGACACGCCATTCAGGTGCCCAGTATCCATGAAGTGACACAAAAGACACTCTGATATCCAATTTGAACAAGCAGAGTGTCCAGACTGAGAAGCATCTCTACAGATCAGATGTGAATCATATTTCAAACCACCTCACCATGTGTTTTGGATCTGATTTGCAAAAACTTAATTTCATGTGTTTTTTGCTGTTCAGACTTAATACAATCAATTTGGATACAATCTGGATTTGCCAAATTCCGATTTGGTCTGGAGGTCTGAACAAGGCCTCGGTTGTTTACATGCATCATCATAGAAAAACTGTCTGACCAGATACGTAATATAAACACTATATTACTACTTTTGTTGGGACCAAAAAATAAAATTAAGTAAAATAAAAATAAACTTAAATGATGAGAACAACAATAACAACAACAACAACAACAACAATAATAATAATAATAATAATGATAAACACTGACTCAATCTGCCTCTTGGTTTTCCTTACAAGTATGGTCTTTGTTTTCAGTAGTTTATTATTATTATTTTCCATGTGCAGTTAGTAAGTCATCTATATCTAACTCAAACTTGACTCAACTAATTTTATATATTAAAAAAGGTGAATAATTACAGTGTTATGGACTCCTCATTTCAGCAGCTACAGCTGTGTTACACAATAGGTCATTTCCTTTTGTCAAGACTCTTTAGACAGAAACTAATCCAGTCACCTCTGGCAGAATAATCATTAAAAGTGGGTCAAGACTGTCAATAGTATTAAGATCCAGAGGATCTTAGGTTAATCATCATCTGTCACACTGTGTCTCATGGAATGATGTAGACTTGGACTCATCAGCAGTAAATCAACAAAATGGGAATCATAAAGGGCATCACAGACCAGCACTGAATAGTAATATTTCACTATCATAGAAAATACATTAAAAGACAAAATTAGGAAATAATAATATAGTAAGTATAGCTCGATATATCCAAAGCCTACTGCTGTGAAAGACAAAAGTTAGGATAAATCCAGCTTTTAATTTCAAATGTTTTAAAAAAAACAACAACAAACAAACAAAAACAACTCTGAGCGTTCCTCTTGGAGGTAAACAAGTCCAGATCAGAGCAAAATCCAGCAAAAGTCATTAAACATACTAGAAGCAATCATCAGAAAACTTAACATAACACGAATAACAAAACTAACTCTATAGTGGGAGTGGCTGTTACAGACAAACATGAGACTCATCTAAGGTAATATGAGAGGTATGTGTGGTGTGACACCAAGTAAAGGGAAAAAATGATCAAATGCTTTTATTAAAAAGCTAAACCTGATTTGACTGACATAATTCTGAGTTTCCTCGTTTCATTTATTTATACAGCTCATGACCATAATAATACTGTATCAAGCACAAACGGAACATACAATAATAACAAAACACAGCAATAGTGTGCAGCTTGGTCGAGATGCAGCAATAATTACTTAAACAACAGAAGAACATTCTTCAGAAAAGCACCTAGTTCACTTCTAACTTTTGGTTTATCTGATTGTAGTAACAGAATTAATTTAAACACAGATGGTTGGTCACAAAATACATCAGCAGGTACCTTTCTCTGTAGTTCATTACACATTCTTACATTCAAATAAAACATGATACTCATCTCCAAAACGACTGTCATCACAGAGGTTACAAATCCTCTGTTTTCTATCCGACCCTTTATATCTTCCAGTGATCTTAGGAATTCTGGTATTATTCACTCTAAAATTACAGGTAGCTTGCTTGTACATTTGGTTTTCAAACAAAAAATTACTTTTCTAGCTTAAACTGTTGTTTAAATTCAACATAAATGTCACAAGAGGTCATGCTTCTCACTCTGTCACTTCTGAACGGATCTTTCAGCCTCTGTTCAACAGTTTGTTTCAGCCAGTTAATGTTATTTCGATCCAGAGGTAAGACAAACTACAATCATCCAGTATCTAAAACCACGGTAGTGTAAATAAACTATCCCTATTCATTTCTCCTTTTTTTCCTAGATTTTTTTTAATGAAAATGGATGGAATTAAGTTTACTGGCTGGGAAAGAGTTTTGTCACAGTTCATTGCCTGTCCTAAAATTTCCCTGTCAGGCTTCACAGAAACACTACTCTTTGGATGCTGAGAGATAAAGTAAAATTAGATTTAGTCACTTTGTTTTTCCTCTAAAGGATATTGTCTGTAAAGTGCCAGCTCTGACAGTGTATACTACATATCTATCATTTTGTGTGTATTAGTTCTGCTTGCAAAAGAACAAATGTTGACTCGGGCAACAAGTTCAACAGACAGCTGCAGGGATTTATTCCAAGAGATATCAGAGCAAATACATTTACTTTGACGTTTAGATTCTTCACTGACATGTAAAATATTTTGTACAAAAAAAAAGCATTTTCATTCAGTTCCCTCTCATATCTTATTTATTGATGTAATTGTTCATTACTGGCATTGATTTAAGAAGCAGTAATAGCAATTAGTTTGATATCTAATTGAGGCATCGGCCTATTAAGTGGCAGTATCAAGTATTAAGTATCAATATTTTATGCCGAGTATTGATGTGGCATTGAAAGAGGATACGATACAATACATTCCAATATTAATATTCTGTCCTACTTCCTTGTTCCCATTGAGAGGTCCATTAGCTTGACATGTGTAGCAAAACATTACAAAGAATCAAAACAGAAACCTTTGTTTTTCTCTCACTTCTTTTCAAATGCATGGATCTGCTGCTTTCCTTGAACTGAAAACTAATGAAAGTGCTTGCGGTCACTCTCCTGTAATGATGCCAGCTCTGCAAACTCTATTTAAGCCCTTTGTTGTTATCTGGAGTCTTAGCATCACTTAACCTGGGGTCCTTGAGGCACTCAGGCCTTCGCAATTGGCCGCACTTTTCATTAAAACAACAAAAAAGATAGACAAGCTGACCTTTCAAGTCCCCTATCACCCCTTTTCTCATGAAGGCACGTTGCTGCTGCGTAATATTTCAGCAATTATTTCAGGAACAATGAGCACAAGTATGAGGTTTTCCCTTTTGACTCTGGGAAATCCACAGTTGTAACAGTGAAAATAACCCGTCAATCATTTGTCATCAAACAAACAAACACAAAAAGAAGCCCCTGGCGATTCAGAAACAGTGAAAACACACAACACGAAGAGATGCAGGAACAGAGGCACAGCTGATGCATCAACATTACACACACAATCACTGACCAAGCATTTATTCTTAAATAAAATTATTTTGCAATAGGCCTACAGAAAGAAACACACAGGGGTATTCTTTGGGAAGTGCAAGTACCTGACGGGTATGTCAGTGCTTTGACATGAAGATCGCACCCCTGCACTGCCTTTCCTGACCATTTTTGAACCGTAATACCTCAGATAGTCTCCGCTAAATCTCTATGGGGCTCGTGAGTTAATTTAGAAAATAATTGAGAAAGAGCTGACTTCCTTGAACCTGGACCCATTTGACACAGTGAGGTGGTTAGCCCTTTCCTCAACCTCCCCAGTCTATTAGAGTTGATACCATCACACTATCCACCTCTTTGTCTGGCTGGAAACTTCTAAAGGAGGACAATCTCCAGGGTGAACAAAAGGGATTATAGGAGATTACTAAAGCGCTCTTCAATCTCCAGCTTCAGGAATCTTGGTTTTTGGCCCATCCGATGTGATGTTATCCCTGTGTGTCTGCACTCTTACAGGGTTATGAAAGAAAAAGGTAGATAACACTGACAAAAGTGGCTATACAAATTCTAGAAAGAAATCATAATAACAGACCTCCTACAAAGAATTTTTTTGTTGCTGTTGTTGCTTAAGACTAGATCATAACCGACTGACAAACTGACAGCTTTTTTCTTGATCTAATAAGTTGTAAGACTTAATCCATGAACTGCGAAAACGTCTTGATCTGTGTCAGCTCCTTCAATAAACTCAAACACAAAATCCCACATCAGCAGAGAAATTAGCCTATTTAGAATGCAAAGGGGACTGAGGGGTTGAGCAGTGTGGTGTGTCTTCGTGCGCGCGTGTGTGTGTGAGGGAGTACAGATGTGAGGCGAGGTTTGGGAGGGTACTCTATTATGAGACACAAGAGGAACAACCTTGATGTCCCTTCGGGTTGGTGACAGATGTTCAGCAGTGATGGGAAAGACAGGATTTCAAACCCCATGAAAAAGGATAAATGCATCGGCCTTCTAAGATGTACTTTCACTGAGATATAAAAAGCACCTTATAAAACAGCTGGCTTGCAGTTGTGAAATTTGTAAACCATGTAATCAAGTAAAGCCATTGCCGAGAATGTTTGTAAAATAGTTACGTAGCTGAGTGCAAAAATAAATTACCAATAAAGCCACTAGGTGGCACTGAGTCCTAACGTGTACCCCCGGTTGAAAGTCCCGTCTGAGAAATTAACGAGAGATCTGCAAGACAGGAAGTGTCCTCCCATGTGGATGTTTACCTGTGCACAACTGCTGGGATTTTGCTGAAGATAACCATTTCCCAAGGGGTAAGTATGGATTGAAATGTTACTTTTGTTCAAAAATATCGCAAGAAGTTCCTTCAGGAGAATGTGCAGAGTGACAAAATGTCATGTTTACCGCGGACTGTAACAGACTTTGTCCGATGTTTACAGATTGCACTGACACATGCAGAGTAACTCAGGAGACGCACTGTACAGGTTAATGCGTCGGGAAGCTTTGTGAGTTTGTTTTAAAGTTATGCTTTGTGATGATTCATACTTAAAAACACATAACATGTTTATTTTGTGCTGGAAATAAGTTTTTTTTTGTTTGTTTGTTTCCAGTGCTGTATGGGGCTGCTAGCCTGTGATCACATGTGCACCTGGTTAGCACAGAGACAGAAAACAGTGAGTACGTTGAGACAGTAAATTTCATTGTATTTGACTGTAAAACTGTGTCACATGTTACAGTCTTCTGACTGTTGTTTTGTTTGCTGTGAACAGAGGAGCCATCACTACAGTTGTTTATTGCACTCAAAAGATTATTACGCCTAAAGGGAGTTTATTGCACTTAAAAGAAAGTTAATTGGACAGTAAAGAACCCCAAATATGGTTTTGTGTCCTGTGTATTTATACTTCACTAGGCTACACTTAGCATCCCACTGAGCAAATATAATGAGTCTGGTGATGTGGCAGGCTAGTATTGTGACAACTTTCCTGAAGAAAACATGTCAAATGAATATTCATGCACCACGTTTAATTTTTATCCTCTTGAATTGACACTGAGGCAGCAGATCCCGGTTCAGTCTGCCTGTTTAATACTCTGCTGCCCTTGTGCATCTGCTCTTCTTAGTGACCAAAATCCCCAGACAAGTCACAACACAAGCAGCAGGTGAGGGGCTCCGGGTCCTTCTGCAAGGACACCTTGCCAGGAGTCGTAGCTGTTTTTGGAAACTGCCTGTGTCACACCTCTCTGACTATCCAGTGCTTATCTTTTACATTCAGACATATTCAGGTTAACTCCATATTTTTTAACTCTCAGTGCTAAGCTAATCACATGCTGGCTCTAGCCTCACATTTAGCACACTTATAAATCTTACTCAACTCCCTGCAACAAAACAAATAAGCTTGTTTCCCTAAACATTTTCATTTCAAGAAAATCGCTAAAGAAGTCTTGATTATTATGAATAAATAAAACTAAAACTAGACTTGCTTCTAAACTGCTGCCTCCAAGTGCAGTGACCCTGGGTAAAAAGGGAGTGCCAAAAATAACTTTGCCACTTTCTCCCCATCGACATTCGGCACCAAGGAGCTTTTCTCTGATTAGTCTCTCCACTCTTTATAAAGGTGTGATCATCGGTGACCTTTGTTGCTGTGGTGTGAGTTAGAATGGAAACCTGCAGAGTCTCTGTGCTTGACTTACATTTTAATATGTAGCAACGCAGGGGACACCAGCTTATATTCAACCTGCATAAATCTACACACATCTGCACATGGTTAGAAAGATTTGAACAAATGTTTTAGTATTTTTGTGGCATTTTTTAGTGTAATGTTTGGGTTGTTATTATCTGGTATTCAGATTAATTTTAATTCATTAATTCTCAACGCTGGCTGCCTGAATGTTGCTCTCTTAGTAAATAGCCATATGATCAGGACAAAGAACAGAGCTACTTCCTTCTGATGTAAACAGGTGCAAATTTGTAATAGCTGCAACCAGCAGTGTACAACAAATGGCTGGTGAGTTACGGAAGGGGGCGGGGCTAGTTTAGAAGTTATGCCCTTTTATATTTAAGGGATCTCCTGCTGCCTCGTCCCCTTTTGCCAGTTGGCTCAAACAGCTAATCAGCTGACTTTGGCTCACGGCCAGCCTTTTGGCAAAATCTTGCGCAAGTCTGTAAATCCATTTGGATGTTTTGTGCCTTTATGTAGCAGGCCACTCCCATTACCATGCCTCTCTCTAGCCAACTGACACCTTCGCACACACACACCGTGTTTGGCCTTTACGCCAAATTTCAGCCTCCTAAGGCGAAAACTGTGGCTGCCACAGAGTGGGGAATTTTGCCATTGCTTACGTTATCTGTGATTCCAGATAACCTCGTTTAACACAAACAATTTGTCAAATTAATAATATTAAACATATCGGTCAAACTGGAATGCTTACGATGGAAGTGTGAAATCACAAGGAAATGCAAGGAAGGGATTGCCTCACAGACTGCCACAATGTGCAACAATCCTATTCTCTGCCAAAATGTGAGTCACACATGAGAACTTAGAGACAAGTCTATCATTTTATGTTCAACTTTGACAATATTATCATCAAAAAGAAATGTAAAGCCATACAAAATATTCTGGAATGTCAAATTTGCTTGATGCATAGCAGAGTTGCCACATTTGTTTCCTTCTGCCCACGTTTCTCCCCCTCAGGTCTGCCATCATTTACAGTTGCATCACTTGAATTTCTGTCTCTACAAAGTCTGTGTCACGCTCATTTATTTCTTCAGCCAAGTAAATCTAATCCCAAATTCCTACTCCTCCTTTTTCTTATGCTGCATGACACATCACAGATGCATCAATTACAATTTTACATCCATGATTGAATCTTGGTTTCAGTGGACTCGCAGCTTCCTCTATGCTGTTTTCTGACTTTGTCAATTGAGAAGTGGACTTAGCATCATTTCAAGTGGAGCTATTAACATGTCTGTTTTGGTTATCAGATTTCAAAATGTAGAATTCACAATGGGCTTTGCCTCTGGTATGGGTCTTTGGTCATTTTTTGGTAAAAAATGCTCAGGAGTTGCTGGTTTTTCAGTGTCTGGTGTGTGGTTAGACAAATGCTCATAAAATGAAGGGAACTTATTTTTATTGATCTGCTTCTTTAGTGAGGGTGATGCACTTGTGAAGGCAGACTTCAGCCTCTACAGTGCAAAAGTTATTTGATAATGTTACTTTTGATAATGTTACTTCACAGATTTCGTCTTGATCTTGACTTTATAATTTGGAATGCTTCAAATAATTTTAGATAGTATGTATCTGCAGGGTCAGCAGGATAAGGTGTTGAAGTTGGACTTTGTTTTTTGGGACTTTCTCTGTGTCTGGATGTAGGTATGGTGGTCATACTTATCTCACAGGGACATTTTAAGTGGTAATTTAGGACACTTTCGCACTTTATAGTAAACAGATGATCACTGCAATAAGTACTGATAAGTTTGTTCTAATTCTAACGAAGAAAAAAAAAACAGATTAGTTACTAAATATAACAGAATTAAACCAAGCAGCATCAAATCTGACACAGAAATGTCAGAGATATGGCCAAACTGCAAAACTTCAAAAAATATTGGCTACATTTGTGCCGTTTAACTATTCTGTTTAGATTCCTGCATGTTTTATTGATTTTCCCATTGTTTCACTTCCACTTCTAGAAGTCCTTGTCCATCTTGATTTTACTAGATATCAAGAAAAAGTTTTAAGAGCAAGAGTGGAATGACTTAAAGGATCATAAAACCCACTTCATCATGTACATAAAGTTCACTTGTCAAGAGGAGCAGCACTCAAGCTGTGAAAAGGTTACCTCGTGTTTTCTTTCAGCTCTGAGGAAAAAACCCTCATGCTGTCAAGGTTATGGTTAGTGTTGGTCTTATTACTGGGTTACAGATTTTTAAAAGCAGTTGTGGAGAAGAAGAGATGAGGGCATTAACCAGTCAAAACTATGAAAAGACACAACAGTTGCACTGTACGATATGGAGGATGCCCAGTTTTTGAAGACTGACTCTTAATAAAGTCTGGATATCTCAGATTTTACTGCTTGGATTTGGACTAAATTGTAAATGTGTGTTTTGTGTTTTAAATTCCCAACACTTTTCTGAAGTATTTTATTAAACCACTAAAGTAAACCTTTGATTTTACTGTTATGGGTTTTAAAAAGTAATTGTATCTTGGCAATAATGCATGGCCACTCACAAACACCAACCCTGACTTATCTTGCTGACTTTAAATTTTCAAATTAACAGATGCTATCCTAATTAAGCTATAGAGTAGCAATTCAGCATTTCAGGTGGCACAATAATCAACAGATGGTCTTTTTACTGGGGACAATAATGTTCAGTATTTCAATTCTAACAGCTGCAAGGCATCACACATGGATTGTGGCATATTTGGGGAAAGTCTCTGGTGCTGAAACACAGGTTTATGATTGTGCTGCCTTTGCATCCTGTTCTCATAAAGTTTAAAGGTGCTATGTACTGTAACTGTGGTCAGTTTAGCCTTTATTACTGATTCCAAACGGTAACAATCCCTCATACACCTTGCATTAAAATGTGATCTGTATCCAGATAAGTTATCCAGATAGTAAAAGATCTGACCTCGCCTTTGAATTTACACGTGGTATTTTTAATGCGTCCTCATTATCCACATTGAGATTGACAACAAAACCTGCGCATGAGAAGTTTCCTACATGAAATAAACAGTCACTCTGTGCAGAGCACTGTGTCAGGTTACTGCTAATGCAAACTGAACATTTCCTACAGCTGCACCTTCACATGAAAAGCATTTAATTGGTGAAATGTGAGTTGACTTTTATTTTGAAGTTGGCTAATCAGAAAATACAGTGTGTTCAGTTGGCTTAGCTAGCTCAATGCTGTCGATCAACGGCGTGTTTGTGGAGCAAAACAACGGTCGTTTTCAGCTGCTGAAATTGGATTTATTTTAAATATGTCTTGGAGTAGTTTTATGCTGTCTGTGAAAGTAATGGAACAATAACGGAGCGTAGATGACGAGCTGCCTGCGGAAGACGGGTGAGCAAACAAACTCCTCATTCATTTAAGTTACCAAGTTCTGCACATTTCTATCAAAACATGTTGATAGATGACTAAGTTAGGTCCGTTTATGTTTCACTTTGACAACGTATGCATCGTCCTGCTGGTCAACTCTCCTTACTCTTGCCATATTTAAGTGAAGTGTGCAGCGACTCAGCTGGATGCTGCATGTTAATGTTAATTGTGGCGTCTGTCCGTACAACGGTATTGATTTTTTCAAAGGCAAATTGATGGTGGGGCCCCATCTACCCACCAGGAACACTGACTAACGCAAGCCCGATGCAAGCAAGTTGTACGGATTGCATTTACACTTACATAAAATCCGAACACAATGTGAACCAGACTGCCGTCAGATGTGGTCTGGCAGATCCGATCACAATCCGATCTCGACGTATTTACACCTTGCATAAACATGCATTTTTCCTTATCTGGATAACAGATTGCATTTCTATGCCAGGTGTAAATGGGGTGTAAGACACAAGTGTCATTTCAGTCACTGAGATGATCGAACCCATAAGCCATGGTGAAGAGGAAAACCGTAAACGGTTCTCTTTGTTGCTTGCAGAGAATTTGGGTCAAGTCTGAGGCGATCCTTTGGGGATTCCTTTGGCACCATATGCTCAGGCCAAATGCCATCATTACCCTCTGTCCTTAAATGATCTCACCTTCTACCTCACGGGTCTTGTAAAATCTGTGCTGTATCAGGCTACCAGACCAAGGTCAGAGGCAAGTAGTAGATTTGTCCGTGTGTGTATGCCTGCCTACATGTGTGTTCTTCTAACCCGGCTATTAATGAATTAATTCCCCATGACAGTGTCTCTACAGTATGAACATGGTGGGTCCCAGGTACATGTGGACTTGAGGAGGTGTAAGCAGTGTGAGACAGATGCAGAGCTGCTCAGCTCTCCAGTGAGGTGTCCAAAAGTGGCAGCATTCCAGCACAACAGCTTTAAGACTTGGGCTTAGCATATTAAAGATCACTATTGAGTGTAATTCTCTCCTGGTGCACATTTTCCTCTGACCACTGGAGTTTTTTCTCCTAATTTAAAGGGTGAGGGTGGAGAACTGGTGGCGAAAAACAACTGCTGTCTTGTATAAGTCAGTATGTATTGGTGGGATAGTGCTGTGTAGAGAATGCAGCTGGTTCGGTCTTCCATCACATCCTGACTCCTCGGCACACCCCACAGTGAATTACAATGCACACAAAATGCAGAGTCAGCTCGAGCAAAACAAGCCATCTGATACGTTTGAAAGCTCACTGTTTTTTTCAGAGGAAAGAAAATCACTTTAATGATCATTTTTACACTCAGAACGTAATTTTACAATAGATTTCAACTACAATAACTAAATATGAAAATATTGTGCAAGAAAGCCCAGTTTTTATTCGAAACTTGGCGTTGCTTCTGCCTCACACCTCTGCGAAATTGCTCCATCAATCCCCACTGCCTTTTCCCTCGAGGTAAAGCCAAAATATTCAGCAATTCATCTGTGTTGCTTATTCAGCAAAGAATTCATGTTTTAACATGGGCGAGTAGTCACCAAGGGGCCAATAGTTGTTCCAGACAGCAATGAATCAATTCATACAAGTGCATTGTTGCTGTGTTGTGTTGTGTTGTGTTGTGTTGTGTCATGTCATGTAAAAGCATGCAAAACGTCCGGCACACCCGAGCATGAGCACAGTTAGCGAAACAAAGATGACGAGAAGTAAACAGACATGCACTCACTCACAGCAACACATTTTTCACATCATACAAAAGTTATACGTCTTGCACTTTGGAAGGTTTATTAACATTTAATGGATTCCAGCAGAAACCTCTCGGACAAAAGATGGATTTCAAAAAGACTGCCTGTTGTGGCTTTTTACTTCATTTCAAAAGGTAGGAAACAATGGCTTTCAGAGGGCATCTGTACAAAGGTCTCCTTTGACCCTTGAGGAGTTTGTTATGGCCCACAAAGAGTGGACTGCACGCTAAACAATACAGCAGTCAAATGAGAAGTCCATGACTCTACTGTGTTAGCCTTAGTGCTGCAGTGACTGAACAGAATGTTTACTGCAAAAAGAATATGGTGCAGAGATTTCTTAGCATGATATATGCATCACTTTAAATCACTTTAGGAGATTAACAACAGAGATAGCAAGAAAGTAGCACCCCCCTTAGTAGTTTTAGTCGTCATACTCACAAGAGCAACAGTGTTTATTTTTGTGACAAGTTAGAAAGATAACATAAAATCATTTGTCCTAAACTTAAAAAGACACAATATTGTAATTCATGATCCATAATGTAAAAATGGATGATGAGCTTAAAAAGTCTACATTGATAAATGACAATCATTCGGATTCTCTAAAGCCATTAAAGGGTCAACAGCTAAAATACAATGCATGTTTTGAGAAAAAGTGGTTTAAATGTTTGAAGTGTTTATTTCATAATGTTTACTTCAATCTTTGTTGTAAAATCAAAGCAGTATACAGCTAAGCAGTGATCTGTAAAATAGGCTTGATCTGAGAGTCTGAGATTGATAACTTTTGTCTCCACCCACATACCTCAGGAATTTAGGTGTTTTCCTTGTTAGACTTTGAGGTTACATCAGCAGCACACGTTAGCACGTGTGCTGCGTAAACTTTATGTTTGTAACGACTTGCTAAGATGTTTAAGAATGTTAAGATGAAGTTTCTGTATTTTTTTGTGTAAATTAAAGTTTACTTTTACCGAGAGCAGAGAGATGTGTGAGTGTGGGCGATTTTCCGCTCGTTAACTGAGATAGATGCTCAGAGCGAAGCCGGCATTCTGAGTTAAATATAAACATCATGTACAAAGCTTCAATTCATATTTAGAAATACTGAATTTTATATTTTTAATCTGGTTATATTTGTGTTAAATGCACTTTGCAACTTTTGAGTTACTTTTTTGTAAGTTTTTTTAAGAGACAGTAAATAACTTAAGCTTCAAGCAGTGATATAAAGAGATGATATCGTCTAGTGAAGTGATATTAAAGTGGGGGTTGGGACCCCCTGGGGGTTCGCAATATGTCTTCCAAAGAACATATACATTTCTAAAATAATTTAAAATTGCATATTTAACCTGTATCATTGTATACCTCTTGGTTATTTTCTTTGTTATATTCTGTCTTAAATTTCTTTACAATAATATTATGGCTGTTAGGCTGTTTTTCTCTTGTGCTGTATCGATGCCCATGTTTGCATAGGCCTAATAGAAGTGTGATAGTGTGACAGTAAATTAACAGTGTGAGTGGCTGTGTGCACAGCTGTTATATGCCACCCCAAAGGTCGATGGGGGTCCCCAGTCTCTGGCACTGTTCTTTAGGGGGTCGTGGGCTGCAAAGTTTGGGAACCCCTGGTCTAGTAAATCTACTGAGTGGTATTGTGATTTACACTGAGTGTGTACATTCCACTATCCTGCTCTGAAAGTAGTTGCAGATTGTTTAATTTGTGTCATAAATTAATTAGACTCAAGCTGTTGCTACGGTAACATCACTCTTGCCACCCTTGTGATTGTTTCTCCCCATCATCAGGGTGTTACATTCTGTCTTAGCATTTTTCCAAAGCATGCACTGATACCGCACCTGTTTTGGGGTCCACAGAGAAGTATGGCTGTCCTTGCAGAATGCTGTAGACTATTCTGGCACTGTTTCCATACGTGGGGTCATCAGCATCAGTCGCGGTGACTTGCAACACAGAGGTGCCTACAAATGAACACAGCAAAATTATTTCCTGGTAATTACTGCATGAAAGCTTTTCCAATCTTTGTTAATGTGATGTGGTGTGATTTCTAAAATAAAAAAAGGAAAGCTGGAGTTTTAAGAATAAAATATGTTTCACATTGATTGATGAGAAATTAACTAATGTAATCAGGACTAATTAAGTAGAAATACTTTGACTTTTTAAGAGAGAGAGAATTGCACGAAGGTTGACTGCAGTGTCCATGAGTGATTCCACAACAAAATTCAACTGCTTCTCTAGACAGTTTTAAACTGTTAAAACAAAGACAAATAATTTGTAAAGGACAGTTCAGTATTTACAATGTTATTTAAAAAGTCTTTGAAATCCATTGTGGTTCAATTTAACACTCAACGTGTTGCTCAAACAGCATTACAAGCTTCATTAACCCATTATAATTGCATGATGAGTACAGTGTAATTGTATTGCAAGCTTATATAATGCATTAGTACATGTAAGAATCATAATGCAATTGTGTTACAAGACATTGGGCTATATGATCCACCCTATGGCCTGTAAATCTTCTGGACACTTCCTCTATTGTTTTCCTCTGGGAATTAACTAAATTAAACAAGTAAAACTCACTCCAGCGTGACTTATTTTTTCTTGGAAACCTGAGGGGGCAGAATGAAATGTCACCCATAATGAACCACGTGCACCACAGTATGCTTGCACACTCTGTCTACCGTGCAGACAAATTGTATGGAGTAGTCTTTGAGTTAATCCATTTAGGGATTGATTTGAAAGCTTAGCCAGTTCAAAATCAGGAAAACTTATTTGTTAGTAATTTAATTAATGAACCTTCAGTTGTTCTGTGTTAATGGCTTAGATTAAGTAAAACGCTCATCTGTGACCTTTCATGATAAACAATTCTGTGCAGCAAAGTGATTATCTGCCCACAAAATGTTTTGCATAAGTGTATTACTAATAGGGTCACTAGATGAGAATGGCAAAATATTGGACAGGGAAGTTTGAGTGTGCATGGTCACATGGCTGTGGTGGGCGTGGCCTTCGGTATATCACCTTTAGTATCAGTGAACAGTTAACATGTGGAAGTCAAAACTTAGGGCCAGATCTACTAAAGGTTTGCCTGTATAAAAACGTGTGCAAACTCATTGCACACGCAAAAAAATGTACAAACTGATTTACTAACAGTGCACACCAAGGGTTGCGTCTTTAAAAGGTGCAAAATAGCACGTCTGTCTCCAGTTAGTACGTTGGCCGCAATGAATATGC
>JAPQLA010000013.1:3650768-3670577 GCA_029822935.1 Naso vlamingii | reverse complement strand
TGTGTGTGTGTGTGTGTGTGTTTAGCAAAATGAGATGTTCCTCCTCCTGAATCTTGACATGTAGTCAAACATAAACCGTTGTTGCTGTCAGAGCATATGGATAACAACCTGCATTCCCTTTTTTTATTCTAAATAGGCTGTTGTGTCCTGCTCAGGAGCACAGGAACCATTTCTACTGGCAGAATGAT
Organism: Naso vlamingii; assembly: GCA_029822935.1. Lineage (NCBI taxonomy): Eukaryota > Metazoa > Chordata > Actinopteri > Acanthuriformes > Acanthuridae > Naso > Naso vlamingii. Next base: position 3,670,389 of record JAPQLA010000013.1, on the reverse strand, counting down.
TTTATATTATTTATTCATTATGCACATTTGTATTTATGGATATTCTGATTGTGAATTTATTATTGAATAACCCGGAATATGATTATGCTAGAAATTATTTATTAGGCTAAATGTTTCAGGGAAAATTGAAATTATGTAACTAACATCAAACCTGGCACTCTGAAATGATCCGCCTTACGTGAGTCTGAATGGAATAATAATGATGATGATAAATGATGTAATTTCTATTTATTTATTCATTTGAGTCAGACTCTTCAAAACTCTTTCTGACCGGATTGTATCCATCGTAAAAGTTAAGGAAATAGATGACAGATTGTAAGAAATGAATAAAATAAATAAAAAAGAAAGAAAATATAAAGGAAAAATGAAAAATGTTGTTCGTTATCTGGACATTTGAATTTTACCTGGAAGTTGCACATACTGCGGGACTGCGGTGTTGGAGGAGGGCAGAGCTGAACAGTAATGGGAATAAACACCTCGAGTCACACCCGATTCCACCCTGATCCGGAGCCATTTACCGGTGTGAGGAACGCTCAGAGTTTTATTTTTTAAACTTCTCAAAAAGTGGATTTATGTTCACTTCAACCTGTCACAGCAGCACACTGTGGAGGTACTGAGCTGTACTAATTAGTCTCTCTTCTCTGACTGCCTAACTTACTGGAGGGGAAATGTAGGCCACTTTTCTTCATGCATTTACAGAGAGGAGAGGGGAAGGGAAAGAGACTGGAAGGAAGAAACTTAAAGAACTGGAGTCTGTTGAGTTCTGAAGTGAAACCAAACACACACAGAGCCTCGGTGCTGCTGTCGCCTGCTAGCTTATGGCTTGTGAACAACATCTGGCTGTCTAAGGGAACACAAATAATCTGGCGGTCAAGCTCATAAAAGTAACATTGGGTGAAAAGTTAGCCTATTTTGAGCTGATGAGGTCATTAACAAGAGATATTTGAAGCTTCATTTGAAAGCCCTAACTTTGTAAAGGCCACAATTCCATACCCACTAAGACTTTGAGTGGTCACTTTGACCGCCAGATTCCAAACTCTATTATCTCATGATGAACACTCAGTATAGAGAGCAGAGATGGTTAATAGGAAACTGAGACTGACAGTTCATTTCCTGTATCAGTGTCACGTGGGTTTTGTCACGTGCCTACCCCTAATGGAGACTAAAGAGACTAGAACTCTTATAGGAGACATAAATGTGATCACAGATTACGACCAATTCTTTCACCCCCTCGTCACCAAGATACATATCTTCTGAACATTCTGACATAAGAAATGGCATTTTCAGGCCCACATGGAAGAAGAAAATTAACTTTGTTTGAGACCTGTCTCAGCAACACATTCTCGTTAGATTTGGGAACCGGTATTTCCCGCCTTGTTTTGCAACAGACATAAGCAGACATTTTAATTTTCTGATAGATGAAACCATCAATGAAAAGTTAAAACTTTACATTTAACAAATACCATGCGATACAAAATCCATCTGCTTTAATCCATTAACGATGTTAACACTTTCAGATGAGGCGGGCGGATGGTGGTTCCTAACTGTCTCCATGGGAGATGTGACTCCGCCCACTTAGGAGATGGGAAGTGTATATACCATTTCACACCACTGGCACAGTGTAGAGTGAATGATCTTGTGTTAATAATTGACTATCTATGTAGAAAGTAATGCTGTAAATTTGTGTTAGGATATCTTTTTAAAATACAAAATAACACCTGAAGATATGAGGAGGAAGAGACAACACCCACTTTCATCAAGACCGATCATCCACGGCTCCTGACTGATGCAGGTGAGCTCTGCTGTTGCCTTTGAGGGACAAAAACCGCCTCTGTGAATGGAACTCACGGCCGCTCTCAAAGTTTTGCTTTTTGCAGAGACAATTAGAGTTGCAAAGCAACCAAGATGCAGCTGCCGCCGTGTGAAAAATTTAAAAGTGGCAAATCTGTGAGATCATGTGGCTGAATTAGACAGAACATTTTTTTTGCCTTTAGTGCAATATTTTAAAATGAAAATAAAGACATTTTTAGGGAATGTTAGGGACCAGCAGCACTGTCATGTTTAATGCAACAAAGTTAAATACATATAAACGTGAAAAAAAGGTTAAAATGACATTCTAGTGTTAAATGACAGTTTAAATGGGGAAAAAATGGTTATGCCTCCTGCACATAATGAACTACAGCGAAACAGACTTTGTCTTATTTTCAGACTTCCTGGCATGTTTGATTTATGTTTTTTGTTTGTTTGTTTGTTTTTTTCTTATCAAATGGATTAGCAACAGCGTGCAATTGTTCTGACATCAGATCAGAACATGCATTTACAGGGTGTTCCTGCATTCTTTATGAAACAATAAAATACTTGTACGATATGGATGAAACTTGCTGCTTCAGACATGTTCACGCTCTCTGATGGGATTAGAGACGTAACAGTGAAGCTGTAACAACAGACTCTAACTTCACGCTCCATGTCGTTTGGTTGAACAGACACATTATTCCACAAATGGACGACTGGTTCTTGTACATTAAATCAGCTTGTACACTTTTTCCTCCACATCAGCGTCAACACACAACGTGTTCAAATGTCCCTATATGTAGAAGTCAGTGATGTGTGTGGGCTGCACTTAAACTCTAATATGAGCTAGTGACTCATAAGTAAGATGATGAACACGGTGTAATCCCATGTGTGATTAAGCAGGAGAACCAAAGGCAAAGAAGTGACAATTAATACAAGTGTGGTCTGTGCACAGATGTTTGCTTTTCTTAATTAAGTTTTCAGCAGTTTATTAATCAAATAAATCATTCTTTGTTATAGTTATTACAAAGGATTTAAGACCCTGCAAGCTGTATTATAGAAAACAATAATAATGTGTTGTTGTTTTGCCTTTCATTAAAAAAAAAAAAAAAGCTGTTGTGCAAAATTTGTATGTCATATGAATTGTCATATTATTTAAACAAACAAGAATCTGTCTACACAGCCATTTCTCCAGCAGGATATTTTTCTAACTTAAAGCAAACACATCTCTGTTTGTGCGTAAAATAACCACAAATGCTCAATTAATTCTCACTGATAAGGACATTGTTCTGGTACAGCTTTTCTTTGACCTGCACAGTTTGCTGTTATGTTTTAATCTGCTGCGTGAAAAACAAATACTTTTCCAGACCATCAATTTAAACACTGATGTGGCTCAGAGGAGCGCCAAGCAGCATGGGCTGAAGAATTAAACACTCTAACACGCTGATATTTATTAATCCGGGGAAGGTTTGCTGAGCTAGCTCTCTTGTTTTCAAGCACTGCAGCTTCAAAATCACACATTCACTGTACTTGTACACTCTTTAGTAAAACCAGTCTCATGCACTAATATTCTACAGTACTTGTGGACTCCACTGCAGCGGTTTGGGGCAACATGCCTTGCACAAAAGCATATGATCCACTTCTCCCAGTGCAAAGATTTGAGCCAGCAATCCCATGTCTCTAATCTTTTTTTTCTAAACATTCCACTGTCTAAGGCATTCTGCTGAGTGGCACAATTGGAATATTTTCCTTTGCTCAAAGGAGTAAGAAATTGGAAACAAACAGCAGGCCACAGCAAATCTCTGGCACAGGCAGGGGTGAGACCACAACACACCAGTGGGGCTACACACACCACATGCATGGTGGCAACAAGCTCCACTGCCCCATTGGCTCTGTAGAACATAAAGCCGAAGCTGAGCTGCTGCAGTCAGCCTCCTGGCAGAAAAAGAGGAGCCGCCACTCAGTAGAGACATGGGTGAGCCAGCACGGAGATGACTGGCTCATTCGTTTCAAACGCAGGGAGGAACGATGCCCCTGTAGGAGGCCGATCTCTCCCTTACGTCGCTTCTTAACTAGAAGATATGCAAATGAACAAGCGAAGGAACATCAGATTGTTTCAGTTTTACCCAATGTTCCCAAATGTGCTCACACAATCTGTGCGTCAGTGAACAGGTTAAGAGATGTAAAGTTTGTTTAGAAAATTACTCGCCCCAGGTTATTATGCAAAGCTTAGTGCATTTTCTCCACTGCCAAACCTATTCAAAAGTTGTTATAAGGGCCAATATCCACACTGAAAAACTTGAAATTTTCTTTCACCGTTCAGTCAACAGTGGCAGAAGAGAAGTAGTAAATCTTTTATAATCCACAGAAAAATATTTTAGAATATATTTTCAAGGACAAGTTTGAAGGGAAATCTTTTAGGAGTTACGAGTAAATTGTTCCTGAATTATATTGAAACAAGGCTGATAAAAGGTAACATACTTCAGCAAATATAAGCCTACTCATTTGCAGAGTGAGACATTACAAGCAGTGTCGGGGAGTAACTGCTTACTGTACATGTAAGGAAATTGTGTGATTTAATTACAAAATGAATGTAACTGTAATCAGTTACAGTTACTGAGAAAGAATATGTGACTGAATTATAGTTAGTCGTGAAAACGTTACTGATTACACAGGGGTTTACATCGGAATATTTTCTGTAAAAAGCTTAGGCTATATGTTGTATATATGTTTATTTTGTTGCTTTGCATGTGTGGATGTGTGTAATGCCTTCTTTTGCCATTTCCAGCCAAGGCTGTTTAGTGAAGTTTGACACTACTCTGGGGCTTTTGATTGGTTCTCTTGTTTGAATTTGAAGCTGCCAACGTCTTTCATTAACACTGTCTGGTTTAAACATTTGAAAATGATTAACATTTGTCAAACATTTAGAAAAGTCATAAAAAGTAATTAAATGTAATAAGTTGATTTACTGACATTTACGATAAAGTAATTGAAATAATAACAATACTTATTACATTTTAAATGAGGTAAATTGTAATCTGTAACCTATTATATTTACAAAGTAACCTTTGCAAACCTGATCACAAGCAACACCAAAAGAATAAAAGAAATCTCATCGTCTAGTTGCATTTCAACATCAAAAACCTATCTGGATTCATTTTTCCTGTTACAAAGCTGTTTGATTGTGTTCTAAAATTACTAGGGTTGATCACCACTGTAACTGTCTTTGCACTCGTGCTGCATATAGATGAGACAGATCAGTCTGATCTCTGTCACCCCATGGGACTTTTGATGATAGATGAAGTCTTTACTACGGCACAAAAGCCGGGCTACGCTTGTGTTGCAGCTATGGGAACTTTCCTCCCAAGAGACCACTGGAGCCAGACCAAAGAAAGGTTTGTTTGGTCTTTGTCTGACTGATACTTGAGTTGTGCTTCCTTTGAAGCAAATGGCACACTCCCATTCCCTTTGACTGCAGCATGTTAGGGCTCACATTTGTCAGTGGTTAGAAAACCATGTTATGCTGGACGGTTGTAGCACCTTTTCCTCTATCACCAAAGGAGTCTTTGCATGCAGTGTCATGAGTGTGGCTGTATTCCACCATATATTTAGTCACTGTTTACCATCAGGTCACAGATAAAGAACAGAAAATATGAAAACTGCACTCTGCCCCCCTTTGACCTTTTCGAGTTTGACAGGATGCCATTTGGCTTATGCAGTTCTCCCAGTGCATTTCAGCCGCTCGAGGAGAAGATGTTCGGAGACCAGCACTGCTGCTCTGTTTTCTCCACAGTGGATGAGCACGTCATCTGCCTAGATCTGGTCTCAAGTTTCCAGGCTGCTAAATTTGGTAGAGCGTAACAAGCAGTAAAAATATCCCTTCCAAGCCACCATATGTCCATCCTAAACCATCGTTTGAGATGGCGAACTCACCTGATTTATGGCTCTGCATCAGGATTTTCTTGGTAGCTCTTCACACCAGCTCCTAGCTAATGCTAAGCTACTGTTGTTTTCTGTAGGTATCATTTGCACTGTGTTTCATTATTCCAGTAAAATGCCCTCACCCACTTCCCCTCAGCCTTTGGTGTTACGTCACAGCATTCATCACATGAGTGGCGAAATATAAGTTGAACGAATGGAACAGACTTGCCACTTGTGCAAGACTGGATGTGTGTCACTCAAAAATATGTCCGTAACTGTCTGCCGACATTGTGGTTCCTACCCTGCTGCTGTCATGGATTGTGCATCTACAGTTTCTTTATCTGTAAGTGCAATGCAGATACTTTGTGAAACCCGTCATACCATATCCAGGAAAGCTGTCATATATTCTGTGGGTTATAATAGTATGGTGCTATATTATTTGGACCCATACAGCATCATTAAGTAATAGTGTTAGAAGTACTGGTGCATCTATGGGGAATTCTAATCTAATATTCAACGCCTGTTTTAAGGTACAGGTAATAACACAGAGCAATGAGTTGAAGTATCACAGACAGATTTTGCAAGATTCTCTGTTTACATACACTTGTGAATCGTCTGCCCACCACACTGTGGTGCTTCTCCGACGGGAAACAACGCAAAAACGCAATGCATTTTGGTCCAGATGTACATCTTGAGTGAACATCAGAGTTGACTCGATCCCTCAGCCCTTGGAGGAGGGGGTCTCACGAAGTCATGGAAGGGCTCTTAAGATGGCTGCAGGGAGGGCACGTTATGGGACTATTGGAATGCAGGGCTGGTCTCCCTGCCATAGTCCAGATGTCCTTTGTATTTCTGTATCTGCTGCCCCCTGCAGGCCAAGTGGTACGAATGGCCGACTTGCAAGTGGGGATTCAGTGGTGAGGGTTTTCCTTCACCTTCTTCACTGCACAATCACTGTTTTTATAAGCTTATTTACCACATCTTCTATTTATATTGATTGCTTGAATATATTTAATCTGTTATAATCTTTAAATATACTTGGAGGAAGTCAGTGACAATCAAATGGGTCATTAAATCTGTTGGATTTAGCTGGTTGTTTGGTTCCTGTACATAAAGTTAAAGGGGTCATTGCAGCTCAGAACTCCTTGCTAAATTGGGCCTTTCCACAGCCAGGCCATAATTTCAATCAACTGCCAGGTGCTCTGCCAGGTCCTGTACCTCTGCTTTTAGAGATAGGATTGCTGTTTGTGTTGCTGCATTTTACGTGCATAGCATCAACTGACAGATGTAATGGGGGCTACTGACATATCTAAAGGTGTTAAAGGTGCACTGAGTAAGATTTTAAGGTCCCAAAGCACCAAAATTGCCGTGATATATCTGCAGCAATTGATAGGGTTGTTGATCATTACCAGTAAGTCAGCTGATGCCGAGCCAGGAACTGAGATTTCTCACTTTCAAAACTCTCTGCCTGCACTCTTGGAACAACCTCAGCTGCTCTCATATTTTCAGCAGCTCAATGATGGATGATGGTGTGCATGCCACAAGAAATTCTGCTCCCCAGCCAAACAAAGCAAATGGGAGATTATTAGAGTACTTAGCATTTGATGTATTACCTCTTCACTTGACGTTTCTGTTATCCGCTATAATTAATGTGACGTTAATATTTATATCAGTGGTTGTTCACCATAAATGGTGCAGTAAAAGCGTCTGATCTTGAAAACATTAGCTGATGTTGTTGTTGAAATTCCTTCCTTTTAGACAAAAGCAATACATGGCGTAATGCCCCCGTCGGCAAGCGTGCTCGTTTACATCTCAGATGAATCACAGAGCTGTTTTCCTCATTAATGGTTTATAAGTCAGGACTAATTCTCTTTTGGCTTAATGAGTGGTAAGTCCAAGTGGCAACAACAATCGACTTGGTATTTATCAGAAAAAAAGAGCCAAATAAGTCATCAAGGCAAATGTCACGGAGCTTTGACCTTTCAGACAGGCTAACCTTTGAGGCTCAGTCTCATGATAAAGAGTCATTTGTTGGAGGTAGAGTAGTGCTGAGTCGTAATGAGGGCAGCTGTGGTGTTTGTGACAGAAATTAACTTTAGGTTAATGATGAGGAGGCTGTCTGAGAGCTCCTGCTGAAAAAGCGAGCACAAACAGGCGCTGATGCTCCCACATATGCACAGCCATGTTATGCTTGCATGTACACACATACAGACAGCAAGGCTTTCGGTAAATGCATCATATCAGTCTTGTGGTTTCATCAGTTAAACCCTCAAGGCTCTCTGGGACCATTTGGTCAACAGCTTCTTTGTGATATGGATCAGCCACTCAAGATTCAGATCAGGTATTGGAGGAGATTTTTAGAGGCATTTTAACCTCAGAGCGCTTTGCTGCTCTGGTTGATTTGCTCAGTACAACCTGTTATACAATTAGTCTGTTTTGTTCTCATATACGCCCAAGAGCACCCAGCAGAATTGAAATTTTAGCATCAGATCTGCACTGGCTCCCAACTCCTGAGGCAAATATTGATATTAAACCTCCACTATATATATGTCTACATAACAATCCGCGCAGGGCTTTACCTTCGTATCCAAACAGTTGAGGGTAAACACTTTAGCAGTGATATGTTTGGACATCACAACACACTGTGCGGTCTGTATGCAGCTTTGCCTGCATGATGAAGCATCTTACCCCGAGTTTAAGTCATAAAAGTGAAGCTGCTGGGCCAGAAAACCACATTTTCTGAGTAGGTAATCATGACCATTAATCATGCTGGCACACTTCTCTTTCCCATTGGCCAAAAAGAATAGGTCGTGGCTAAGGACTGTACCTCCACAGTGGTGGTGAATATGCATCTCCCTGCACCTACTCAAGGCCGTTTGGGCTGATTTGTAGCAGCAGTCCTGTTAAATTACCTGAGATGTGGTTGTCGAATATTAAAAGATAATGATAAATTGGCAAGGTAACAGTCGATGCTTTCCTCGCTGCTGAACACGGTTATGACACTGTCAAAAGCAGCTCTTTTAATGCTTTAATTTGAGACATTATTGAGGTCAATATAATGTTAATTGTATGTTATTTTCTAATCTAAGTTTCTCAGTTGTTTCCATTTTTCGCATTTTATTGCACCATTCAAAGCACATTCACATTTCAGTGCAAATACTTTATTTTATTAATACAACAAATAAAGAAGTATGTAACCTGACAGATTAAGCAGTTACTGTATATTCCAGAGTTGAGTCTCAAAAGTATATAAAACGCAGTCTATTTTGGACTGTCTCCCAGAGGGAAAAAGGCTTTCTGTAGCTAATTACTGTTAAAAATGTGTATACAAATTATTTCAATATTATTTTAATTTATTATCATTTGAAGCACATTCAAAACACTCACAAATCATTTTGTCTTTGCTTTCCAACTTGGTCAGTTGACATATTTGAAGAAAACATGGCCTCTCTTCTTTTTAAAAATAAAAAGGCATTTGTTTTTACCAGTGGATTTTTACAGTAGTTAAGCTCAAGTATAAAGTTACATCAACTTTATTTAGCGACTTTGAGATTTGAGAATTGCATTTATTTTAATTTATTAGCTATTTGAATTGTTGCTGCCATTTTTGGCACTTTTTGTTTGCAGTAGTGTTTTGGTGACATTAAAGGAAAAATCAGTACCATTTAGATGTATGCAAATTAGGCACGGGTGATACAGCTGAAAAACCTAAATTTCACATCAGCTGATATCAATAATGATTGATCATATAGGTTGTGACTGAGGTTGCGCACTCTAAGGTGTGGGAGGGGCTAAGATGATAAAATGAGAAAGTATCACAATATTTTTGACCAAATACCTCAAACTGAGACAGAATGGTGAGAATGGCTATCAGTGATTTCACAAAATATTAACCCAATGACATTTTTTGATGAAAAATCATCAGTAATGTGGATAAGTGGGTTAAGGTAAACAAAGGAACAGCAGGAACAGTGTGGTAAGTCCAAGAAAACACATCACTTTACTGTAACAAAGCCTTTTCAACCAGGAAAAGACATCACTTACACCATATCACAATGTAACAATATCCAAAATCAGTCATGATATCTTCTCATATCATGACACGATAAAATATTGATATATTGCCCAGCCCTAAGACAATTTTTCTAAAATATATTTTATCACAGAGTTTTTAGAAAGGTTCCCACTAAAAGTATTGCATTCCCCCCAAAATTATTATGACTGTGAATAAACTGTTTAAAATTTTTTGTCTAATTCAAAATGAGTATTTGTCTGTCTAAGATGGCCAAAGGTGAGTAAGCCAATAGTAATGATGCTGATACCATGTGATATCTCTGTGTTGTTGGTGATTGAGAGTCTCCAAGATGATGGTTTGATGTTGTCTGTAAGACCTTTAAAGTTAGGCATAGGTCTAAGAAACATTAGTCTTTTTGTTCTAAAAGCAAAAACAAAAAAAGCACAAATTGTTGATATTTTAAACACAATTTCACTTGTTCTGAAGTACAACATCAAAACCTTGAAACAGGGGAAATCAAAGCAAATGTTCCTCTTAAGTGGAAAACAGGCATTTTCGTTTTTAAAATGCAGTAATTTATTTTATGTCAATATCTTGAAACAAGGCAGGCCACTCCACTCGCATCGGGGCTTCAATTGATCCACGAAAAGTCTTTACACAGTTTAAATTACCTTTGAAACAAGTGACACTTGGCACTTCTGAGATGAGAGTAATATTTTAAAGAAAGCAAAGCTTGCCAAAAAGAGCAGTTTTAGCTTTGCACCTTTACTGTGGATGGCTTCCAATCTCCATGTTTCCAAATGCAGTTATTCTGTGGTGCTTTTTGGGAACTGGCTCAGTGCATGGCAGATTATGGTAAAATTAGGTCACATACATACTGTAATTGCTGCTGTTTGTTGTTTGCTGCACTGTGCTGCTTTTGGGGCCAGAGTGAGGTCTCAGAATGTACTTTTGGGTCCCTATAATCTTTAAAAGAGGAGACTGATAGCTGACAAGCACAGATGCCATCAAACGTCCCTGACCTCACACCAAACTGCCACATTGCTTCTGCCTACGATATTACTGACATACTGTGCTGATACCGGATAACGACTTGTCTCATACGGAGAAAAGAAATCATGGAAATAGTTATTAGATTCAGAGCTAATTTGGAATTGGATGCAATTTGAAGGGAGACTTTATCTCACGAGTGCAGCATTTGAGATGTCAGTGGTTTATGTAAAATCACCTTATGCTGTCAGGGCCTAACGTGGCAGCTTTTATGTCTGTTGGACAGGGTTAAGTACCACACGCTCACCCTCTTCTTCTTGTCCATATGAAAAAAATTTAGTTCATGCAAGTGCTATTTAGCAAATGCTTTAACCTAGAGCACTTGGGTTTTTTTTTCTTCCCCCAAGCAATGTGTGCGAACAGTGATTCCTGAACTCTGTGTGCTGTTACTGCGTTTAATGAAGTTTAATGAATACTCTGGCACTTTTTTTTTTTAACAATAACAAAAATACTCAACATTTACATACCCACAGTACACACTCACACTCACAATAAAATGCTATCTCATTTACAATCCAGCCCTATAATTTAAAAACATTCCCTTTTTCCCATCCAATACTGAGTCCACCAGAATAAATCAAATGCTTTGAAAACATGCTGGTTTAAATTATATTATAACATGCTGGTTGTAATTAATACTAATTTACAACATTTTCAAGAGCCTTTTTTTTTTTTTTTTTCATTTTAGAGTGTCCAGTTATTTGAAAGAAGTAAATCTGGGTCTCACATTTATTTGCCACCACTATTAGCTGAAAATTAAATTATATGGCGTGTCAAGTTTCAAGATTACACAAAGGTTTTTACAAAAGCACAGAGTTTTGGTTTATTTTATTATTATTATTATTTTTTTTTTTAATCACCAATGTGCTTTACAAAGGGAAATAAAAAATATGCCCTAACAGGCCTTGAGACATACAGTTAACAGTATGTGCATATTAGATTGAGATATTAAATTAATTTGAAAACCCTAGAAATCAACATGAAAACAGATTAAATACAATTAGAACCTGGAAAATAAATGTGGGTCTCCAATGTTTAGCCTACAGAACTGCATGTTAAAATAATCTAAGCAGACTCATCCTGTCTAATGGCCTCTGGCAGGTTATTACAGAGCCGTGGAGCTGCTAGAGGAAGCCCTGTCTAGGCTATATATATATTTTTTCCTCACGCACTAGGAACAGATATTATGCCATACAGGGAGGGTCTGAGGGGTCTGTTGTGACTTTAAGGGGTGATACATTTGGAGATATATTAGCGAGACGATGAAGACGTTTGTGGACAAAAGTTTTTTTATGAAGACGTGCATTTAAAGCTTATTCTAAAATGGACAAGGAGCCAGTCACTGTAATGCTGAGGTCAGACTACAAAATATTTTTGTCTGTTAAAATGTTCATTTTTTTAGGTGAATTATTAGGCGACTAGGTGAATTTAGAGTCATAAATTCTTCGTTGTGGCCGAGAGACGTGACAGACTACATGATGCTTCCCGATCAATCATCGCCCAATGCTCATTGATCGTTTCCGAGCCTACCCGGCACCCTACGTCTTCCTGGTCGGGCTATTTTCGGGCTGATATCGTGTAGTCTGACCATGGCATAAGAGCAACCAGTGCAATGCACTGGGATGTGGAAGTTTTCAGGGTCTGTTTAAAAGACGGTGATTATTGGTGCTCCATCATTACAGGTCAACTAGACTTTCTCACCTCGTTTTTAAAGCAACCGTTAAACGGCAACATTAAAACTATTTAAACACAAATGTGAAAGCTATATACCACTCTCCCATCTAATGTGTTACACTTTAAGTTTTGTATGTTTTGTATGTAGCCTTGTTTCCTGGACCTTGCTAATATAATAGCCTCGATATTTGCAAAGCCTGAGAAGTCTTTCTAGATAAGAAGTTTACAGAAAATGTCTTATTTTGCAGATGATTCTAGGTTGGAAGGAGTTGAATCTGACAACAGATTTATCTGCATGTTAAAACTTAGATTCCCATTAAATACACCAGCCTGGATCCCAGCATGCCGTCTGATAAGTAGCTATCCTTCATTATCTATTCATAAAATCTAAAATACCCATCAGAGTGTTTCGCTCTTTAATCAAATCCCTGTTGAACTGGAGTATTTTAAAGTGTTAAGTTAAGCTGTGAGACCAGAGTTGATGTTAAAACTTGTGCGAGTTGGAGTGAAATCCCCCACAGTGGACTGCAGCAGTCGCTTTCATACGGTAAAAACCAACACAGCTTTGTGGGGCATGTGTTTATGGATGAGCCCAATCTGTCAATGTTTGAATGGTTTTTGTGAAATGTTAATGAAATAAACAGGCTGAGATCAAAATATTTGCATCCTATTATGTCGACACTCTTGAGACAACAACATTTGCCTCTCTTCCTCTCTCTCTGTATAAATACAGATATATTACTCTCTCTTTTTGTTTTGTATTTTACTCGACGGCTCTGTGGAAATAATAAAAAAAAATTCTGATGGAAAACTAGTGCCACCACAGGGCTGTTTGGGCAAAGCATTCATTCATCTGACCACATTACTTTGATTAAATATGTTTTGCTTTTTTTTAAACTCAAAATTCTCCTGGAGAACATCTGGCTGCACCAATCTATCCCAAAGGCAGAGTACAGATCAGTGAAATCTGTAAGAGAATCATCGTCTGGTGCCAATATGCATGAGCAGAAATGATGATGATGGAGAGAGAACAAGTACTGTAAAGTGGGTAGAACACTGGAAAGAAAAGCAAAGGGAGAAATAACCCACAAGATCTGAGCGAGAATAGCTCAGCATCTTCAGACCACACAAGGAGATGAGTATGGGCAGGCTGAAGTAAGAGAGAGATTGCAGAAATTTGTATTTACCCGTTAGGCCCATTGATCAACGTAAGCACACAGTGAGAGATGCCCCATGTGAGATGAATCAATGGGGATCGATGAAATCCAACCAAACAGGCCACAGCCTGTAAATATCAAAGGTCGATTTTCCTGACCAGAGACACATTACAACAGAATACTAATTAACATGGTGAATATCATTAAAAATGGACAAAAAGCTGCTCATAAGTCACTTCTAGAAATTATAAATAGTTTGCTCTCGACACTGAAAGAGATGACATGACGTTCATCGTTAAGCGGGTGATTATAAGCCCTAAAATAGAAGCAAACAGAGGAAAGCATCAGTGAGGCTCAGCTTGTGAAGGTGTTTACAGAGTAAAAGCACTATTCTGGCTTTGCCTGGAACCATCGTCGCTTTGTTACACCCCCTCTCACACATCTTCTCTGTCTTTTCACTTCTAGCTGACTAATGATGAAAAAAATGCCATCAAAGTAATCTTTTAAAGGGCACTTCCCCAGATGCACTCGGATGATTCGGTGCCACGATGATCCTCAGGGAGACTTTTTAAAAAAAAAACAAAAAACTCTGCTCTTAAAGAAAGTAAAATCTCAAAGGCGGAAAACAACGCAAGGCTGCACACTTTGCCAACTTGATTTTCTTTGTTCTGTTCTACATTTTTCATTCTTCAATACATTTCCTCTCTCTCTGCATATGTGTCTTGTCTTTCACATTACCTCTAAGGTTAATAATATGAGATTTTGAACATTAATATAGCAGCAAACAACTATATGCTATATGAAGGTATAGTGGAGCTACAATGTTCTTATGATTGTTGTGATCCAACCATGTCCTATGTTTTGGTATTTAAGCTCTCTGTGTATTTTAGTACATGTGTACAGTGGGTTCCTGCTTTATGCCAGCAGAAGAAATATACCAATATGCCTCTGAATGGCTCGTGTTTTCTTTTTGTTATTTGTCTTCCTCCCCAGTTCAAGTAAAGAAGATAGATATCATTCTTTTGACTGTAAAAAGGAAAAGATGGGCAGAGCTCGTGCACCGCTAATTAGCTTAGCTCAAACACTGGGAGTCAGTGGGAAGTGCTTGCCCGCCTCCACCTAAAGTCATCAAATAAACTTCTCAGTAACTCTATTGGTGTGCTTGTTATGATTTGTTTATTTACCATGTTATGTTACTTTTAGACTCAGAATAGCATTTTATGTAATTTTTGAATGAAATGTGCATTGAAAGTAAACCACAGGGCGCTTGAGCAAAACACTGCAGATGTGCTTGTAAGTGGATCCAAAAAAAAAAAAAAAAAAGAAAATCTGTTTTAAAATTACATAAAGTAATATGCAGATGGTTGCAATCTGAAACCTCACCTCTAGATGCCACTAAATCCTTCACATTGGACTTTTGTAGTATTGAGAGAGGAGAGAAACATGTCTTTGAGATTTGTAACTATAAATGTCTCATTTTAATCTCATTTAACTTCAAATTTCTGTTGAACATGTTATTGACATGAGCAAAAGAAAACAAGAAAAAGTAACATGACCACCAGAATGCTTATGCTATTCCTGTATCAGGTAGCATCTGGGTAATCACACGGATCTGCTGGAGGCATTTTTAATCAACAAGCTATATGGGCAGAGCAACAATGAAATCCTGTTAACTCCGAAACCCAGATGCAGACCATCTGTTGCTAATAGCCCTATTCAAACAAGAACAGCATTATGTTTATTTTTAATGAATTACGCCTCAGCCTCTGTGTATCCTGATTTTATTCACGTAATGAAATTCCCTGAACTCCTCTTGTGGCCCGGATGCAATTTTGCAAGGTCAAGAGATAACAATTTGTCAATGTCTGATTCAGCAAAGCAGAACAACATAGAAACATGCAATCATAGACAATACATGAAATCTTCATACACCATTTACACACCCCAGCTCTCAGCAGTGTTACTGAAGCAGTTTGTTCAGGGCTGCTGTGGCAGAGGATACAAAACCAGGACCATTAGGTCATCAACCCTGTGTATGCAAGCTTAACAACCAAACACAGTATTTTACATAGGAAGGATTGATTTATAACATAATCCTAATCAAATATAGTTTCCTTCACGCATTGACATCAGGTAACATCACTTTGACCTTCAACTTCTTACCTGATCCTGCCTGTTTTTGTAAGAAAAATCAGTGTATTCAGATGATGGTTTACAGATGACACATAAACTACAATCAAAGCTTGAGTTTTCCCGCAATTACACATGTGATGCCTCTTCAGATGTGCACAGAGATGGGTGCTATTAAGTAATTGAAGGTCACAGAGGCTTGTAGAGAAGAACTCATCTCCTGTGTCCAAACAACACATTGTGCAACCCTGCCATTATACTGTCATATGGTTAAGTTGTAATACACCCCAGAAATGTCTTATGTGATACCCATTGAAATCAAATGTTACTACAAGCAATGATATGCTGGTCATCGAAATGAAAGCTTTGTCGTTTGAGCACAATTGTATGTAGACCTCGCCTGACATTATTCCATCAGTATTTCCCATATTTGTCCTGTAAAAGAATATGTTTGCTCCATTAGTGTTTGCTAATTTTATGTAACGTGCAGCAGAGTTGTGGCCACACTCACCTGTATTTGGGCAAGGTGCCAGATAAAACTACATCTAAAGGTAAGAAGAAATAGAATATCCGCACACTGGAGTACAGCTCCCAGTATTTTAATAGACTCCAAAAAGCAACGTTTCAACCCAACAGGATCTTCAGTTTTATGTGATCAAACATCAGTCTAAAGCTCACTAACATGAGAGCCAGCACTGCTAAAGCTTAACAAATTTATGAAATGATCACATCCGGGGTTCATTCATATACTGCAGCTGAAATAACAGGAAATCATATTTTTCTAATCAGCGCTGACCCCATTACAAGAAAACTGCAAAAAATAGAAGCTAGAAACACATCCGCTTACACTGGTTGACTGACAGATGATGTCTTGAAACTACAATGCAAAAGGACATAATAGCATCTTAGCATGGTACTGGTACTTAAAAAATTTAAATAAAATAAGGTTATTGGCCATCCTTGCCATAATACTAAAAAAAATAACACTTTGTATGTTAGAGTTTGGTGATTTCAATGCATTGACAGGGCTGCCATTCTCATACCAATGCATCCTTCCTCTAAAAGCTCATAAAACAAGTCAACATTTTCCCACTGTGCTGCTTGCGTCCCTATCATATCATCTATAAAGACGCATGAGATCCTCCGCCTTTAACAAAGCAGTTCACCTACAGTGAAAGTACACAGTCAGTACATTTACACGATGTTAGAAACAATCGATTGTGCTAGTCCAGCTAAAACCAGACTTTAAAATACACGTAAACATGTTCGTCTGACTGAAATCACACTATCGGTAAATCGACTTTCTCAAAGTCGAGCTAGCACACTCAGGTAATGTGGTTGGGAGTGGAATTGCTCCTGCATGTAGACTCAGCGCATGTATACTGGGATAAGGACGGCCCAGTCGAGCTATAACTCTAGCTCCACCTAACTGTGCATGTAAATGTACTGAGTGACTGTGTGAAGGCACAGATGTCACATGAAACAAGGAAATGAAAGTGTTTGATCATGTAAAACCAGTATAAGAAAGGGTCCAAACCAGTTGTAAGAGTGGTAAAAAATCTGCTGTCTCATTGGCTGTTTTACCCAGCAAGCATCACTGTTTGAGTTACTTTTCACCGTCTCACTCAACCGCAGAATCTGAACAGTATCCTGCTCTGAACCAGCCTCTTTGAAATCCAGCTGTGTTGACAATCTCGCGTCAGACTTCGGCTTCAGTGCACGTCAACACTCTCTCATGTAGCAGCACATCAACAGCCAGTCTCACTGAGATGTTACACATTCTTTGTCTCTCCTGCTCTTCCTCTCTTCTCTCTCCAGCAGCAGCCTTTTCTACACCTGATGCATTATGAACCAAAAAGTCAACACAAAAATAAATGTACAGGCTTGTCACACCGTATCAAGTCTATTCTCTCCCCTGAGGCAGGGGTTGCATATCAATCTCTGGACACACTTAGCTCAGTGTGTACATGTGAATGAGACCGAGCCAGACATGCCCTCTAAAATAAAGGCTCTCACATCATCAGCTGGAAAACATCTCTTTCTGATATTAGATTTAAGTGTTTCAAGACTAGAAAATATGAATCCATCTTATTTACATGGATAAACCTGCTGAATATCAAAGCTGGACCCAAGATGCATTTCTGAAAAAAAAACAGGACACGCAGATAGCCCATCAAAGCATATATACAATGTATTTGCAGCGTACATCTCAAAAATCAAACCGCTGTAAAGCCTCAGTCTGCAAGAGGAGTGTCCATGCAACATAAAACATAGCAAGTTCGGCTGAATCCTGTTCGTATGCTTCTGTTTGGAAAAGCAGCAAAGACACTTTACTTTGAGCTCCACCAAGAGTCCAGTGATTGAACTCACTTGATTTCTCTTTATGAGTGTATTACGGTAGAGCAGCTTTGAGAATGGTGTGTGTGTGTGTGTGTGTGTGTGTGTGTTTGTGAGTGTGTGTGTGTGTGTGTGCGTGGTGGAGATGCTGGGAGTAGTGACTCACATGGGAACACTTAACTTTATCACATGCCAACGACCAATGCTCCAACAATTTCTAATGTACCCCCTGATGTTTTAGGATCAAAGACTTTTTTATTTATTTATTTTTATTTATTTATTTATTTTTGCCTAAACTACCACAGCACCAGTTTCAGTTTCCCCAAAAATTACCATTGCAAAAAAGGGTAAATTATGCAGCAAGTTAGGAAGTGACTCAGCCACAATACTTTCAAAGATGCATGCAGGCAGCATATATTTCACACACCACAAACTCTGAATCTCATGAAGGCAAAGTAGCGCTTTGTCGTGCTCTCACCTTACCTGTGCATCTCGACGCAGAGTTCCAGATGGCTGGTTTATAGACGATGGAAACCTCAGGTAGTGGATAATGTGTTGGAGTGCCCACCGCAGTGAGTAGCGGCAGCAAAAGCAGTGGGAGGAAGCAGACAGGAGGGGGAAAATAAAGGGAGGAGGAGGACGAAGGCGCAAATGCTGAATTATGGATGTGGAGTCAGGGGGTGGGGTGGGGGGATTCCTCTGCCTCCCTTACTCCCCAGATCGCAGAGCGTGAATCATCTTCTGCGTGGATCAAATGGCACAGTCCACGGAAGGGCTGGGTCGGAGCAATGAGCAGAGGGTGTCTGCCAAGGCTGGGATGGGATGTAGTGGGTGGGGTGGAGTATTCGATATTAGAGGCAGCACAGCACAGTGTGTTACAGATAGTATGAGGAGCCAATCTTCAGCTCAAACACTCAGCAAATAGTTTCACTGCTTCTCTCTGCTCCTCGTAAGCGGCACACATGCACACAGACAGAGTCAATCTTTGTGGATCCAATCAGTTTATAGTCTGACTGTAGATAACAGAGCTCAACCTAACCAGATAATCAATACCTGGCTTTCTTTAAGGGAACTGCCTCTCTGCATCCCTCCTCTCCTTGAACCATTCCAACACAGCTCCACACATAAGGCGGCATTTCCTCATTTAGTGTCACTAGCACAGTGCCCGTTAGTGCACAGCAAATTCGATGGGTTGCCCAATCAATCTGAAATTGCACATTGGCATTGAGTATTACTTTACTTTGTAAAATAATTGTATTTGTTTTTGGTTTTAAACAAACATTGGTGGTAGTCTGCGGCAGGCTAAATCAAGCGTTTCAGTGTAATAAAGAAAAGGGGAAAGACGAAAAAAAGTGAAAGTAAGTACACATTCTAACAATAGGCTACCACAGAACTGAGACTCCAAGTGAAGATAGATGGGGAGAGAGAGAGTAAAGTAACTAGATACAAAGAAAACAAATAAGTTCTGTACATGGGAAAATAAGTTAGTAGAGAGATTAAATATACAAAGGAAATACATTTCAGATTTGATCCTGGTCAGCATAGA
>JAPQLA010000013.1:3550441-3566577 GCA_029822935.1 Naso vlamingii | reverse complement strand
GCACCAGGGGTTGACAGCAACAGGTGGGACTAAGCTGTCTGTCAAGAAATATTCAACATTTCAACCAACAAAGCCACATTACGGGCAGGGGTGAAAGTTTTAAGTTGTTGTGGGTACCACTACCACATCGTCGCTTCATTTCGTTCAACTGCCCTCAGCCTAATGCATCTTTGAAAAAAAAAAAAAAAAATTCAATATTATAATACCTGTATGGAGTAAAAGGAACTCAGAAACACTTGACACTGTGTATAGCAATAGATTCATTTAAAGGTTAAAGTGCAACTTCAAAACTTTCAAAATACCCATAACTTGTTATAACAGCTTAATTTCATTTAACAGCATGACAGTTAATAGCTTAATTCTTAGACATAGGCCTATAAGTGTCACACAATTAAGTGAGAGAACAAATGATTATGAATAAAATGTCTATTTTTTAATTATTTTTTTTTTAATTACAACTAAAAAAAAATTGCAACTAACTAATCCCCTCCCTCTGAGAATTGCTTAAAGTGAAGGCAATGCCAGACCAAGAGAATCAAGTCCACTCAGTGGAGTGGGCGGAGTCTCTGGTCTGGGCCCAGGCTGGGGCAGAAGTTGTTCAAGTGAGTGTAAACATCCTCTAAGCCCCTACAATCCTAAGTATTTTTCTATATCTTTAAATATTAATGATTAAAAGCTCTGGGCAAATGTTACAGTTGAAGTTTATAAAATACATCCTTATTTATTATTTATTTGTGTGTAACACTCTAAAACCTAGCTACTGTGTCATCAGATATGTATGGATGTGGTTTGACAGTGCTTGTAATACAAACCAAAAAAAAAAAAAAAAAGAGCTCACCATTGTTATCAAATTTTGATTGAACATGGTTAAATCTTGATTGCTGGATTTCCCCACAGGACATAAAACTGTGCCTTTTTGCAATTACAAGAGTGAGAAAGGGCACAGACAGGTTTAAAAAAGAGAAAAAAGTCTCAACTTTGGCAGAAATTTGTGTATTTACACAAAATCCTCTCATAACAAAGCAGCTGTCTGAAAGACGGGATTGTCAGGACACCTTTCCTAAGTGTCTCAACTCAATCTACAAGGCTGAAAAAATGACAAAAATCACACCTGACATCATGTTAGGAAGACAGTGATGCCTTGAAATGCAGGGCGCAGCCACTGATTTGATTGCAGAGGCCTGAGGACCTGCAAACAGCCTCAATATGATGAGGAGTCTACAGCAATTTGACAGACTGCAAAGACGCCGCTCTCTCAGAATGCTAACTGCATATAGATGCTAGTTAATGGGCTAATTTACAGGCACAGGTGGTTTACAATGCGCTCAGGCAAATTCTCTCCTGCATCTCAAAAATATCATCTGAAATGTACTCGGGGTTGCTGATATGCAAAGCGCTGCTGTGCTTTGATTGATTCTCTGAGTGAATCGAACTCTATGAGCACAATGAGTTCAAGATTTAGATTCGAACGCTGTGCTGAGAGATTCTCTACAAACACCTGTGAAATAAAAGGTGCTGAAAAGTGACCTTCAGTAAAATGCTTCAACCCTCTGCATCAATATGAGAGCTCTTTAATTACAAATTTAATTTGGGCCAGATTTTAAAACCAAGAAATTTGACTGGGCCAGGTAAGCAGCTGGTAATGACAAATTTTAAACCAACACAAATAAATGAAATGAAAAGCAAGATATGTTTATTCATTGTTTCACTTTTAAATTTCATCACATCTCTATAAAGGAACAAGTATTTTTCAGTTCCGGCAGGTTTAAACCAACAGTTCATTCATTGTCAATTTTACGTTCAGGGGTTGAAAGAGATATATTTTTAGAGTTGTATTAGAGGACCATTGCTACTACTACTACTAGACACATATTCACAAAAGCGCACTCTATTGTGGGTTGAATGTTGCATCGCTACGCAGATTGTTGCATTCAACATCTATGGAATTTTTTTGTCTAACACAACATGTTTTTTTTTTTGGTTTATCTCGGCTTTTCTGGCTGGGCCGCTCAGAGGTTGCTTCTGGGCCGTATATGGCCCGCGGGCCACCATTTGAATAGGTCTGGCTTAGTGTGTGTACTTGATGCAGCAATACGGGGCTCCAAAAACCTGAGAATATCTCTACATCTTGTCTCCACCTAACGCAAAAACACTGTATTTTTGCCCCAGTGTAAACAAAGCCTCGAGCACTTAAACTCCACACCTCTCCAATTCAGCTCAGCACCTTTAGATTTATTTAACGACTGCTCCAATCAACAGCTCTCAACCCACTGAAAGATTAACACAACTTCACACTAGAAAATCAGTTCTGTTCAGTGTAACGTGTGCATGACATCACAGGAAGAGGCAGGGGAGGACAAATGGGAACGTACCTGTCCCACTTTGGCATTTTCACACACAAAGGTCTCATAAGGACTGGCCAGCTCAGGCGGGAACTCGTTGATGTCCAACACATGCACAGTGACGGCCACCCGACTGGTCAGAACTGGACTGTCTGGAGGAGAAAACACAACACAGAATTGTTTAAATTAAGTTCCAATGTGCTCTCAGGGGGCCTCATAGTGTTACGTAAATACAAGAGTGGAGTTGTTATTTTCACAGCACTGACATCATGTGGATATCTAAAGTACTGCCATCCTGTGATGAGCACCGGCATAAAGGTTTATCACTGTTGCTGTAGGACGGCCAAGTGGTTAAAGAGGCTGTCATGCCTGAGTGTCCAGCCAGAGTGTCCTTGAGCAGATGTTAAATCGTCTCGCTGCTCGCCCACTGTAGTCAGCTCTGCTTAAATGCCTCCACTGGAAAACCATTCATTTGTCTCGAACATGCTGGTGCATAAATATCACCCGCACGCTGCTATTTTATGATGCCTTAGATTGATGCTGAAAAGAAGAATTAAATAAAAACACAGTAAAAGCATCTCATGTGCTGCTTATAAATAAATTGTGCCTCACATTATAGAGCATGGCTCCATAGAGAGAATATTTTCTTTGGTGGTTTTGCTTTTCCTCTGGTTCTCTTATGGGTTTTAGCTATGACCTGTGCAGCCCATATTAATTATATTGTGAAGGCCCCCTTGAGAGGGAAATACTTGAATCCAGTGTTGTTTGTTACAATGTTTCCTCACTGCAGGGGCACAATGGGGAAATGTTCCTTTTGTGTGGAAGCCCAAGTAAGATAAACTTTAGGGATGTGATGTGGGAATAGGCTTTTCTCTGCAGTGGGGGGCTTACTTTGGGCTTGCTTGTGTGAATGTGTAGGTTTGTGTGTAGGTGGGCAGTTTAGAAGAATGAAAGAGATAGTGGTGATGGTGGGGGGGTGGGGGTGGGGTGTCTCATGGGGACTGGAGACGCAACCCCAGCTCAGTTAGTAACCTGTCTCTGACCTTGATGGAAAAAGCAATTTTCCCACTGAGGTAAAAATGACAACAAGCATGGGATTTGCTGCTTTTCTCCGAACTACTAACACTGATGCTCAGCCAGCAAAATACTGATCTTTTCGGTTATTGAAGCCCTCAGTTCCTTCGCCTCTAAAAAGTTTGGACAACTTAAAATCTTCTAGATCAATGACAATTTGTCTTGAGAGTCTGCAGCTTCTGTATACAAGAGTTTATCGTTTCTTCCTCATCTCATCTCAGAAACTCATCTCCATAACTGCTTACTGACTCTCGGCATGTCATCAGTGATGTATCTTATAGCCCACTAGATGGAGCAATGGTATAGTTGTTATATTCAAATCTGACTAGTGTCAGCATTTCAGCCCAATAACAAATGCTTTATTTATTTTATTGAAACAGAATCCTGTATTGCTACAGAGTGCTTGGCTGGTCAGCCATAAAGTTGCCTGCTTTATACTGCTTTTCTACTGCAAATTACTTTTTTAATTAAGCTCATTTTAATAAAAAAATCTCCATCTTTGCAAGCAATCATCCACAAACCTATAAAATGTGCTACAAAACAGAGATAGAACTGTTCTTTGAGGATAGTAATCTATCAAAAGTGCAACTGTGGGCAGAAAAATGAAGTAAACTCACAACACAAAACTTCATGTTGGTGTGGAACTACATTCAATAGCTCTAAGTAGATAGAAAACGTACTTCCTCCTGCCTCCTGCCAAGGTTATTATTGCATTTAATAGATCTTCCCCTTTCCATGACTCCTAAAAATTGCCAGTGGGCTAAAATGCCAAAAAAGCAAACTGTTAATCTAGCTGCTCTTATTTAGCACGCCTTCTGCTGTGTACCGTGTCTCAGGAGAGCAGCAGACACTGCTCTCATTTTGCTGCATGACTGCGGTGTCTAGCAATGACCGGACAAATCTCCAAGGCTTTGTGAAGTAAAAAGTCTCCTACTCAGGCATTGTGCTAATAATTGCACAGTAAAGGTACCTTTATTCAAGGTAAATGTCATCCAGCAACTCGTATTGTTAAATATTTTTCCTCAGAGTCATTGTAATGTGGAATGAAAGGTGCTTTTGGACAGAAGTTACCAACATTAGCGGCAAGGACACAACAGATGCACATATGGGTCAAAGAAACTGAAGGTCTGCAATAATTTAATGTTTATGGAAAAATCACAGTTGGTTTTTGTTTTTTGTTTTTTTGCTTGAGACTGCGGAAAAGTCGGTTCATTCTTTTCTGTGCATGACCTCTCGTCACAGACGTATTTCTGTGGCCATTGAAGGTATCTTGCTTCAGTATTTTATTGCTGTTCTTCATGGTTTAAAACCCGAGTAACAGACAGACAACATCCCAGTGGTGATAATAGAATGCATCGCAGAGGAGCAATAACAGCTATCCAATACCCAGAACACAAAGTTCTTCCAAATCTCACTCAAGGTCAAAAACACATTTGAACTCTTGAAGTTGGGACACAAACTGCAGCTTGCTGGGTTTATCTCTTTCCCTGCTGCAGCAATGCAATCATTATTTCTGAACGCTGGTTCTGGATGTAAGATTTTGTTTTTTGTTTGTTTTTCTTTTCTCATGTTGAAGATAATCTCTAGAGGAACCCTGGTACCTCCAAGAGGGGAAGCAGAGAGTGCAGAGGACTGGATCAGAGGCGGATAAGAATGGAATGAAAGGCAAGTGGTCGAGGGCAGGATGTGTAGGAATACCGCTCGATTCCTGCGTCACCACTCTAAACCTTTGATGCTCTTGTGAAACTCCCATCTCCCTCCTACTCACTTCTCCCACCATCCTGCAGCCTTACTCCAGCGCATCCTTTCAGCGTCATCCTCCAGCTTCTTGACACTTGTGCACAAAAGCCACAAAAAGAAATGCATGCACACGCATTGAAAACAGAAATTAGCATGTCACTGCCATGACCTTGAGGGGAAGTGAGTAATATCAGTTTCCAAGGCGACAATGACTCAAGTTTTAACAGCCCATATTTCACAGTGTGTCCTAATGAATATACAGCGTGGGTAATTTTGATTGAGCACCAGCCTGCCTCTGGGATAATGACTTTGACGGTTCTTAGCAGATTTGATGACTTGATGACGATGGATTTGCTTATTTATTCAGAAATTTGCTCCACTTCCTTCACAAAAAAACATCATTAGCTTGATGGCTTTTCTTAAAGCCACATACGTTCATTCCTTCTCAAGTACAGCTCAGAAGTGGCTGCATCTGCTTACTGTAAAATTCTAGAAGGTCCACATTTTACTACAGTGTAAGTAAAAGTTGACTCTGGCAAGAAAAGCTCCCTCCCAATGCCAATGTCATCAAACGTGCTAAAAAAGGCCGTAAAAAATGAAAACAGAGTTGAAGCAAGTTTGCTAGAGGAGACAATGTCCCAAAGATACATCCCGCCGGGAGAGCCATCACCGTTTATAGGCACCTATAAACCTTTCCAGCAAAATGGGATTGAGTATTGACTTGAGTAAAAGTGTGTTAAATCCTTCACACAGATTATGGCGGGGGAAGGACGACGCCACCTGCATGAAACACCATCGATCTTGTTGTCATACTCACTAAGTTTGGTCGCCACGATGGAGATATTGTGCTGGGCGATGCTCTCTCTGTCAAGGAGTTCGTTTGTGGAGATCGTGCCCTCCACCGGATCAATGTCAAAGTAGCTATCCAAGTCGCTCTTCCAGTCGATGGAATACCTGCAAGAAAATGTTTGTTTAATGGCATCCATTTTCAACATAAACCAGAGAATTAAACCACAGTGATTTTACCCTCTGGGCTCATGTATATGAGTTAGGTGTAATATAATGTTGGCGAAGCCTTCATTACTCATTCTGAATGGTCATTTCCAGAGAATGTGCTGAGGATCGCATATACATTCCAATCTAGTAATGGGGCACATGTACTTCGGCCATGCTGAGCAAACGCTTTTCTTGGGGGCATAAATGAATTTTGGGCATCGCTGAAACAGTATCAATCTCTCACAGACGTTGAACAACGGAGGCATTGAAAGGTTGAAACAGAGGATACTTCGTCCTTTCTTGGAAACACATCTCTGGACTTGCCCAGTTGCTCTGAATGCAAACTATGGAACACAAAAGAGATCTGAAACCAGACCGCATGCCACTGACAGCGCCATTCATCATGCCATGCTTTTTGATCTTAAAAGGCTATTTTTCATTAATAATTTTGCGATCGACAGTGGAGTTCCCTAAGGAGAAAATATGTTGCTGTCTTTTATTCGTCTTCACAGGGCGGGTCAGAGGTTGGGGGTTTAGTGCCCTGCTCGACGGCACTTCCACTGGAAAGATGCTTAATTTCTCATGGGCTTGAGCTCGGACTTTCTAATTGAAGGACAGAGTCTCTAGGCCACCATTCCGCCATATTTTTTTCTTTTTTATAGCAAGCTATTTGATCTCAAAAGGCTATTTCTCATTAATATTTAGAATGCTTGTTTTTTCTTACACTGTAGAGCCTCAAACTGGACATGAGTCACTCATTAAGAGAGAGCAGCCTGGCACACATTCAAACTCCAATGTCTTTCACAGTAATTAGAATGATAACAAATATACTTGAATAATTTTTTACAAGCTTTGGGTCCATCAAGTTTTCCGTTTTCATTTTTACTTGTCTGTGTCTTCTCTTTAACTCTGTGTTGCATGTGGCCTTGAAGTGAATACAATCATGTCAAAATAGTTTAGAGTGAGTCTCTTTGATAAATATTACAGCCAAACTCCCATCAGGAGCTCAAAAGATCAGTGGTTTGCAATTTTTCCTCGGGGCAAAATGCTTTTTGGGGGGGTATTGTATGAGTCAAGCTGCTACTAAAGCATATGTTCCACTGTCAGTGGTTAGTTGCTCGGTGGTTAGAGAGAGTGCCTAATTAAAAGGGTATTCAAAGTAAATCACAGAGTAATATTTTACAAGTCCCTGACCAAAGCAACAAAACCAACTGATGAAGTGCAATTTGTCAAGATAAAATATCAGAAATGTTTCAGAAACTTTTTGTTGCATTCATTCGAGAAATAAAACAGTAAAAATTACTTGTAATTGATTCAATCTAAGACTTATCATTAAGGGAGACAGAACTCATCAACAGCTGTGAGAAATAAATCACAGATCTGAAAAGTTGGCTTGAGCTTAAACCCTTGATGGGAACTGCAGATATAAAAAAAATAATTATAGCATTATCTCCTCCTTTGAACTGCAGTAATGATACCTCCAGTCCGGCGAATGGCAAACACAATACAAGAGCAAATTTAAGAACGAGAAAAGATACTTTGATGCTTATTGTCCACAATCAACTTTTTTTTGAGAGCATGGCTTTGACTCTTTCAGGTTCCCGATCATTGTTGCCCCTCAGTGTCGGTGATTTGTGGTATTACCGTTTTGGACAGAGGCCAAAAGCTCAGACTTTCAAACTGATCCCAACTTTCGGAAGCTCTTTGGAATCGACCAGCGATGCAGTATTCATGATGCCCTTTTGTTTCCCTGGCTACGGATAACTCGGCACTATACCGCTAAATAGCAGAATCAGTCAAGTCTAAAGTCTAAAAGCATAATTCCCTATGCATGATGGGTCACTGGGTCTATTGTTTTGAAGTGAAGAATGCAAGGCTGCTCTCTGCAGGCACATGAGTGAAGATGAATATTTAAAGTGCTGGAGACAAAGTGGAGATCAAGAGAACAGAGGGCATTAGCTTTTTGTTGTACAAATCTCTGCATCGTTCATGTTTATGTTGTCTCTGGAATAAAATATTCATAATAAAAACAACTTCTGTACAGGCAACAGGTTTATTCTACCACTTGTGTTGCATTGCAGCGATGCATCTTGAGGAACCTTTACTACGAAGCAACGTGCCTGAGCAAAAGTAGCTATAGTGATAGATTTTGACAAAATGGTTCTCATACATTTTTAAGAAAGCACTTCTTTTGTCTTTGTCAATGATGGTCTATTGTTATCCACCACTCAAGTTTTATTTTGGGTAACAGGCTAGAGTGTGCTTTTGTTTGTGTGGTAGTGGGTGCAAAGCAAGACAAAGATTGAGAAAGACAAGGATTAAGTGGGATACCATGAGTGTAAACCAGAGTTGTGTGGAGCACATCAGAACTATAAAACTGTGCAATGATGCATTAAGGTAGCTCCTCAGAACATAGTAATGATTTCTCACCTATGTTTGCCATGTTTGTTCAGTTTTGAAAGTGAGAGTTGTGAGGGACTTCAAATAAAGTAAATAAAACTCACAACATTCACAAGCAGATGATGTGGTAAGGTGCCAGGAAACTAAAAGATTGTATTGCCTTGAAGAAGGTCTTGTGACCGCAAGCTTGGCGTTCTATTTATTAAAAATACTCGCATGGATCTATCTGTGCAGAAAAAATCTTCTTCCTTGGCCATGAAAGTTGTACAAAAGGGAACAACACATTCTCAGTCCTAACACAACATACTCAGGACCCTGCTGGCCTCACTTTTTGGCACACCGGGTACTCCATTAGTTTCTGTGGGCAACACAAAAAGCCTTTGGAACATGTAATAAACCTTATGAAACAGTCACAATCTTATACACACTGTTAAAAGTTGTAGTTTGGTCAGGTTTAGGCACCACTTTTTCTTTCACAGGGAGCTTGAACACTTGTTTTCTGGCTTAAAGTCCAGTGTGTGAGCCACCACTCTAACCCAGCCTTTACCGCTCAAGTGACTTTAAAATCGGGTAAATTGAAAATGTAATATTCACGGTTGATGTCAGCCAAATGGGATAATCTGGATATGTGTGTTTCCTAAAAAATGGTCCAAAGGTACCAGAAGTTTTGCTAAGTTTTAAATCCCATCAAAACAGACACTTTCAACAGTGCATTCAACAGAAATTAAGCAAAACAGTAAATAAAAACTAATGAGGGGTAAACAGCTTATTTCTAAATTGCTTCCAAACCTTAAAAAGAAGTTAAGTTTTAGCTTAAAGAACTGCAGTTTTAGGGACGTTTATAGACTTTTTAAAGTTGACTGACTTCTCCTCAACCACATAAATACAAGGCGAAATATCATTTTCCATTCATTACACTGAAGTGAGTAAATATACAT
Organism: Naso vlamingii; assembly: GCA_029822935.1. NCBI lineage: Eukaryota > Metazoa > Chordata > Actinopteri > Acanthuriformes > Acanthuridae > Naso > Naso vlamingii. The sequence continues at coordinate 3,557,087 of JAPQLA010000013.1, read as the reverse complement.
AATAAAATGGCATAAAAACTGAACGGCAGTCACCCACAGGGATTTTTAACAGACTTAAAACACGCACGTTTTGGGAGTGCAGATAACAGAGTCAGATATGCAAATGGGATCACTGATAAGGTCATATTATTTTGTCTTTGTTGCCCTGGGTCACCAACGCACTCTGAACCACCATGAGATGACGCTAGCAGGATATTACATGACAATGTCAAATGTTCTACATAGATTGATTAAACCTCAAGCTGATGAGTGACTGACAATACTCTCAAGATTAAAGCCCTGATGACATTGATGAATGGAGACTGCAGACATTGATGAATGGATTAGAGTCCCAAAACCTTCAATTACTGGCTGCAGTATCAAAGTACTTCTCCCTTCAGCTCTTTTCATCTTTAGGGGAGTTAAGGAGGATATTTGGTTCAAAAGCAAAGCCTCTCAAGACAAAGACATGCACTCAGATTCAGAATTACTTCATTCACCAAAACTATTCATTCCAACATAAGATTTAGTCATTCTAAATAAAATAAAAAATAATTCACTTATTGCCTCTTGAAATGGTAATACATTTCCAAAATGGGGGTCGAATTGTAGCTCTCCTCTTTACTTTTATCTACCATCGACAGTTTTATTATTTAAGCAGCAAAGTTTCCTGTTAAAACTCAGTTTGCAGTTTTTCAATTAAGTTCGATCATGTCAGATCTTAATAGGTCCCTTCATGAGAATAATTCAGATCAGAGCTGAAAGTATGGATTATTTATGGATTATGTCCCATCCATTTCCACAAACTTTAAAATTAAATTACTAAATTAGATAAATTATTAAATTTAAATTGGTAAAAGCACAATTGGAAAGATTCTTTTCTCATTAAGTTTATCCATAAAAATTCGTATTAAAAATTGACTTACCGAAACTAAAGGTGCTGCTTAATTCAAAAGACTGAAAAGAAATGAAATATGTATTTTCGACTATGAAAACTTGACTGATTAATATTCCAGAATATTCATTTTACTGTTCTTAAAGTCCTCTGATGCCCCTCAGGTTCCAATCAGAATGTGACTTTAAGCTGTTTGCTAGCAAGAAATGGGACTACAACATAACCTAAATCTGTCATGAGCAACCTAAAATAACACTGACCATATTTACAAATATATCATTTTAACTACAGTGAAGCAAAATGGCTAAATGCTTGAATTCAGTATTTTCTGTTAAAATATGCAGCCACTTTGCAATTCATTTTGATACATGTATTTTAATATAATTCCAAAGACTGACACGTATTGTTTTGAAACTTTTGTGTAAAGTCTGCATGTTGTTTTAGACTGAAGAGTTTCACTTACCTGACTGGACTGCTGCTGGCATCTAAATCCTGTGCCGTCACCGCTCCAATGATGGTCCCCGCAGGTGTGTCCTCATACACATCCATCACATAGGAGGGCTTATTGAACACCGGGGGCTCGTCCACATCCAAAACGTTAATCTTCACTGTGGCCGTGTCTTTGAAGGCCCCAAAGCTTTGAAATCGAGGATCCACATGAGCATTCGAGGCCTCTACCTTGAAGGTGTATGCCTTCTTGCTCTCAAAGTCCAGTGGCTACAAAAGAAGAAGAAAAAAAAAAAAGATTGCGGCAACTTTCAGAAATAAAGCTCATCTCCATGTCATAATCATTTCAGTACTCCTGCTGTAATTTTCTTTCTGTGTAGTGTTTGTCATTATGAGCTATAAACACTTGAAGAAATGCAGTGACTGAAACATGAGCATCAGTGTTGGAAAACTTGTTTTCAGATTATTTTTGTTATTTTGGTATATTTATGGGTCAAAATGCACTAGCATGTTAACACTGACCTTCTCATACCGGACAAATTTTAGTATTTGGGTGATTTGAATGTTCATGTTGTCAAACATACTCAAAAAAAACATTTTTCTCACCTTCCTAAAAGTGGAACTAAAGCACAAAACACACTTGTGAAAGCTCCCTCTGATCTGTAATCAAAGGTGATGACTCAGCATATTTTTTGCTGTTTAAATGGCAGCGCAAATGGCAGTCAATAGAGCACAAAATAAAAACGTTGTAGGTCTTGACCGGGTTAATGTTTCGCCCTCTCTGTGTGATAGGTCAAGCTGCATTTACTGGGTTGAGCAGAACTATACACTTTTACTCATACTCTCCAAACAACAGCTCAGGGGTTCATGTTTTACCTCCTCAAGCCTCTTGACATATCAGCCCAGAGTCAATTAGTCAAAAGCGAGGGAAGGAATCTGCATCCCTGGTACGTCTGCTGCTGAGGTGTAAACATCTGACAGCAGTGACGCCCGTGTTCGTACTTCTGCCTGTCTCCTGCCCTCTCATGTGTGACCAACCGTAGTTGGCGAGCTTGCAGTCTTTCACGCTCTACTGGCCCGGAGTCACATGAGAGACATTCCTTTCTGTGTATTTCAAATTGACTTACATGTAGCCGCTATGGCACCAATGCTATCTTCCTGCCCCAGGACTTGGGCTCCTCTGCCATGTCATTTCCAAAAACACCGAGTGAAAACAGCTGGTAATGGCACAGCAAAGTGTGCTTATGTAAAGAGAAGGTGAGAAAAATGTGAGAGGGGATGTGCACTGAAGTATGCGATAAAAAGGCTATTTTTTTGCGGTGATGCATGATAAATATGACCTGTCGTCAATCCAAATTAAATGCACATGAATTAGCAAACTAATTAGAGCCCCATCACTAAAAAATGACCAGAGGCTGTGCAATCCTGATTTCACAGTGACAGCAAATGCTTGTCGAGCCCTCTGTCCTCTCCGCCATCTCCATGGTTTCACAGTCTTGTTGCTACTGCAGGTGTCCATAAAAAGAAGAAGAAGAAGAAAAAAGAGAGCTATGTGAAGGCAAGCCAATCTGAAAGCAATCACTGACCATCAACCACCATGATTGGTTTGATTACAGTGTGCCAGATGCAACTAGCAAGGCACAGCTATAAGATCCTTCAACAGGAAATACGCTCTGTCCCTTTCAATCACGTTCTAGGAGCAACAACACTGAGAAAGGACACAGCTTCCTGAAGCAACAGTCCTGCACAAGAACTGCAGGTGTCATTCAAATTCTAATCCCTTCAATAAAATCGAGAGATTTCCTGCTAAGTTATACCTACAGAGTGGCTTAAAATATGCTGCAGTCATTATTTTACTTTACTGAACTTCATGCTGCTTTCTGCATCCTGCTGGAAATCAGCAACAAAAGAAACTCAGAACACTTTGCTCCTGAAAGAGTTCAAGCAACAGTAATAAATGCAGCAGTGATGTCATTACATTTGAACTTTTTTGGAGTTTAAAACCAGCAGAAGTCACCGGTAGAAGAGATACTGTATCTCATTGGGACCTTTCTAGTTAAATAAAAGATTTTAAAAAATAATTTAAAAAAAGTGTTTCAAAATTGCCATACAAATGGTCTTGTATAAAGTACCAAAAAGCCATACTTGAGTAAAAGTAAAGATTCCATACCACAAAATGACTTTGTTAAAAGTGACAGTCGCCCTTAAGAATATAACTTGAGTAAAATTATTTAAGTAGCTGGTATCTACTGTACTTCAGTAACAAAAGTACTGCAAATTTAAATGTATGCAAATATCAAAAGTAAAAGTACAAGTAAAAAGTACATGTAAAGAGCAGTCAAATTTGACTTTTTTTTAATTCATTTACGTAGCCTCTGGTCTTCATAAGGAAAGAATTGCTCAATCATGTAAAAAAGTGCTAAAAAGTGCTAAACCTTCCAAACTGCTATAGGCCTGATTTTAACAAAATACACAAAAGTTTAGCTCAAGCTGAATCTGCTTCTTCATCATGGCAACAGAATAACATAAAATCAAACAAAACATAACTACAGCAGCAACCCAGTCATTACTTGAAACTGAAAAACTTCATGTTAGTGCACAAGTTAAGTGACATCAAACATGGGGAAGAAATGCATGAAACTTTTCCAAGTCTTCTACTTCTGCATGTGCCTTGCAAGTGCATTGCAGCATTTCCCCACTTGAGTGTGAGAAACTTACGGTGGCCTTGAAGTGCCAATCACAATCACACAATGAAAACACAACTGCAAAAAGTAAAACACAACAGCATATCACAAAGAGGAAAACAAAACTCAAAACAAAAACACAACTGCAAATAGACACAAAACTGCAAAAGGAAAAAACATGATCGTAAAAAGAAAAACACAACAACAAAAATACTGAATTTATGACCAGGCAAGTGTACAGTTTAGCTTTCAATAATAAATAAAAAAACAAACTTTTCCTTTAGCGGTTGTATTTTTCTTTTTGTTGCTGTGGTTTTCCTTTTTGTCATTTTATTGTGGTCATGTTTTTTTGTTTTTGTGTTTTTTGTGTTTTTTTTTTCTTTTTGCAGTTGTGTTTTCTATTTGCAGTTGTAGTTTTTGTTTTGCGGTCGTGTTTTCCTATTTGCAATTGTGTTGTGTGATTTGTTGTTGCATTTTACTTTTGGCAGTTATGTTTTCATTTTGTGATTGTGATTGGCACTTCAGGGCCACCGTATCAACTTTATGTAGATAGCTGACATAGTCAGAGCTGTTTTGTTTGATATCCCAGCCTGAGTGTGGACAAAGAAATATACTGCGGCTTGAGAGCACCTGTTTGCACTTGCGCCTAATGATCCAACTTCTTCTTCAGTCTATGATCCAACATTACTGACTACACCAAAACAAGACAAAACAAAAAAAAATCATTTGAAAGTACCAAATTTCTTCTGGTTTTAGAAGTAACAAGTAACAAAGATGCTTATGAGAACTGTAATGGAGTAAAAATATTTATTTTTTGGGAAAAGTAGTAAAGTAAAAGTTGAAGTCGACAGGAACAGAAAGATTAAAGTACAGATATAAAAAAAAAATAAATAAATAAATACTAAAGTACAGTTGCAAAGTCATCTTTACTTTGTTACTATACAACACTGCATACAAATAATACCTACCAGGAGGCCCTCTTGCATTGTATATCACATTGTGCATGAACCACTACATGTAGACAGCCATGCATAGCTCAGCTGAAATGCGTACACAGGTGGAGGAGGAGGAGGGAAGGCGAAGCTGGGGAGGTGGACAGCAGGAGGTGTACACCAGGCCTCATTAGCCAGAGTCTCACTGGGGATGAGCAGAAGCACTGCCTTCCATCTCAACATGCTGCATCGCTACAATTAGGATAGAAGCCCAGGCTCTCACCCTTTATAACTGTCTAATTTTTGTGTAATCCTTGGCTAGCAGAAGACAGAAACTTGTGGGGTGTGATGGGGAAATGCTCTCTTCACACACACACTTTGCACTTCTGACACAAATCTCCCAACGAGCACAGCTGGCATTCTGAAGTTCCATTTGACAAATGAGGCCCATGTGCGTAAAATAGTGTCTAAATTTAAAACAGTTGAGCATGAGAAATATTATGTAGGTGCAGGTGGATTGTTAAAAGTGACTGGTGTGATGAGATATTTTAAGAGTTTAGCCCATCAAAGAGCTGACTTGATTTTTAATGTTGTCATTTTTGCCCAGAAAGCTGTTTTACATACAAAAGCACCATCTCAGACTCACACAGTTAGCTTAATTGCTATAGCTCTTAATTGCTGAGAGGCAAAATTAGCACCACAAAGCCAAAAAAATTCAGTCAAAACTAAGTTAAAAGTTTTTTGGTACACCCTTGGCTTAACAGCTGCTACACTTGCAGCACTCTGTGTCAGAGAGGGACGACCAACTAGAACTTGACATCTGCGAGCTATTAATATAGCAACGGTTAGCATTCACTCACTGAAATAAATTCACAGAGCATATCAATTTTCCATGCTGTTCTCTGTAATTGCATACAACATCCTTGTACTTCTAGCTAAAGAGCTGCTAGTAGCAAAGCAGAGAAATCCTACAGGTGCTAGCAAAGTAGCCCTGATTGAAAACCGTAAAAATAAACATTATTTCTCAAACAAACTTGCTAAAATGGACAACATTTTTTATTTACTTGTTTGTTTGTTTCTCATTTAGATATGCTTATTTGTGTGATATGGCAGTGATAAAATAGAGACCTATTTAGCTAATAAGACTTGCATTTTAATCCCCCAGAATAATCAGCACTTTTGTGTGTTGAGGGGGCAGGGATCGACATTGGGGTTCTGTCCTTAAGAAAAGAGAGAAAAAACAGAACTGAAGCGGATAAACTGCTATCCAGTTGTATCTGTTGCGTGATTGATGCAGAGACTATTTAGCTTTTTTTTATGCTATGTTACAATTTTGGGATCTCCATATTGCACTCTTACTGGGTTTGAACAACAGACTGTATTTAGATTTCTAAATTTCAGGACACATCATTGGTAGTAGACCCTGGGATCATCAGATGTTTTGGCCATTACCACCTGACACCTTTACACAAGGGAGGCCCCTCAAGGCTGATCAGTCCTTGGAGTGTGTCTGATAGCCTATTGAGTAGTTACACTCACAATCCACAGTTTTACCTGAAAATGTTGAGACTAGAGTTGAAGTTGAAGTTGAAGTTAGAGTTGCAGGAAGTAACTTCTGCAAACAAGCTAGCAAGCTAACATGAACTGTAGCATGAGACTCGCTGGGAAACAGATCTGCTGCAGCCATTTGCGCTGGCTTGCACTTTATT
>JAPQLA010000013.1:3388557-3400188 GCA_029822935.1 Naso vlamingii | reverse complement strand
ACAGTGGGGACCAGGATGGAGAGACTGGTCTGTTTTGATTTAGGATGAGGATGAAGCCAACATGCTCTAGAGTACATGTCAGTACTGAGGCTGAATTGATCCTGTGCAGTATAACCTAGTGGAGGCACTGACAGCAAACTGCTGGTGGTGTGGTATAACTGGTGTACTGCCACTTATTGTGCCAGCAGCACAAAAGCAACGAGGTGTCAGGAGGGGCACTACATCTCTACCAAAGACCCGTGGAGGCTTGTTAAACGACCATACCAGTCTATTTTTGACTTCACACCATTAGCTGAGATTGCACCTATCCTCTACAAATGTTGTTGTTAAAATGTGACCATGTGTATACTCTAATAGATCTCAGATTGCATTTTTAAGCCACTTTCACTGCCATTGATAAAACAGGTATAGAAACACTCAAGGACACATGGAAGTTGCTAGGTATAGGTAATTCACCCGTCGAAAGAGAGCGTCAGTGTTTATTTGGTCAAAAATTGCTGGGGGTCGGGGGGTGGGGAGGTGGAGATGAGAGTTACTATGCCTGGAAAAATAGTTCCTCACAAGTGCTGCCATCCAGGCTCTAATTTGAGCATGAAGAGGATTTTGACACAGACGTTCTTTATTTTACCGACGTTGTGACACATTTTCAGTTGCTTTCTGTAACATTTATTGGATATGGACAAAATGTGAACAAACATGATATCTCATAGATGAAGCTGTTTGGGGAAAAATGGGTAGGGTTTATGTAACCTATGTGACCGATGTCGACAAAGGACAATGACATGTAGTAACAACCATATGGTCCTTTAAGAATCCAATCTGCTTGTCTGCTTGGAGAAATACAACTACTTTCTTTCTTTTTCTTGTCTTTTTTTTTCAACTGTGTTTCCAGAGTGTAGTAAATGAAACAAAACGCGGATCCCCCACACATTGAGATTTGTTGTAATCAACAGAACAGAGTGCGTGGAAATTGCATTAAATCAGTATGTGATACGTACAGGGTGTTCACAGAGAGCGCTTCTGCAAGCTATGTTAAAAATGATAATGACACTTTTAAAATTACAATAGCTTATACAACAATTTTATGAGTGGCCTAGCATGAAATTAGATCTTACTCAAGCCCTAAAACTGCATTATTGAATTTCATCTGTGCAACGGTGTCTCTCGCAAGGCCCTGATGCTCGCGCAGGGCCAGATGTAATGGCAACGTAACTGATACGGAATGAGATTGCAGACAGAGATTAACAAATTTAATCTAGATAATCAAATAATGTCAAATAAAGCCATGCTGTTAAGACGTATGTCATGATGTAGATTGTGAATGGACAGAGAACCCCACCACCACCACCACCCTCCATGTCCTCACCTTTAACTCTCGCCAGTATCTCGCTTGTGTTATATTCTGTTTAGTTTCATCAGTATGCCTGGTCATGCACCCCTCGTCTCTCTACCATCTGCCACAGCATCCCAGTTTCAAACCAGATGAGCAGAGTGGTCGTATTTGTCCCCGCCAATGGTCACTTTATTGTCGTGAGGCGGGAGGGGTTAGTGGCTGGGACCTGGGGGAGGAGTGAGGGGGGGTAATGGGGACAGATTGATGCACGATGACTGTCCATATTATGCTAATGAACTGCAACAGCCCCTTTCATATGTTCCACAGAATGAATTGTGGTTAGCGCTAATGGCAAAATTTTGCATAGGGCAATGCAAAAAGCTCAATACACTTATCCCACTGCAGCAAAGTAAAACTATTGATCAGGCTGTTAGGTGCATTTTATTTATATTGCTGAGGCCTTATTTCAGCATCTCGTCATGCCCTTATGACAATACATTTAATGGTTAAATGCACACATTACCATTTTATCACAGATAATCATTGCCAGAATTGACAATATTTAAATTAGAGGTTGACTGATGGATTTCTCTAAAGGCCAACGTGATGACGGTAGTTTGGAGATGGAAAAAGCCAATAATTTATTGATCAGCGGGTACAAATCTATTTGAAAATGTATGTATGTGGTATATTATCTTATTTTTTCTCAGATTTATTGACAGAATTGGCTAAATAGAATTGATGTAAAATAGTGAGTTGACGTGTCACATTTGTTGTTTGTGTTCAGTTGTACTAGTGGAAGCTGGCATTAAAATGGATTCTGTGACACAAATGATGCACTTCTGCTTTGCCAACGGCTGCAAGTGCTCTTAATTCAGTAACAATCAAGTATATAGTTAATGCTACGAGTAACCAGTGTTACACCGGCAAAACAGATGCTCTGTGCTGTGGCCTTGCAGCAGTTATCTTCAGTCTAATGCTTTAATAATGTCTTATTCCAGCCAACAACCTTATCATTCTTTATGTTTACAAAAAACCTGAGATTGTTTGGACAGTGAAAAGACAGAATAAGATGTTTTTGATGAGTTTAATTTAATTTTTCCTCTCAAATGGGTGTTTTGCGGTGTAGTTGACCTCAGGTCCGGCTGTTGGGTGAAAGTTGAGGTTCAGCTGTCTGCAGCATTAACACACACACTTCTGCATTGCTCTAAGGCTTATGTCGCTGCAGTGATGAAGACGTGTACTCCAGGATGTGGGCAATATACTTTTACATTAGTGTTAAGTGCGGCTGCATTTGCAATAAGGTACACAGTGACCCTAAGTTATACAGACAGCTAGTGCAGTGAAATCAAAGCACATGTTAGATCTGATGCTGTGTTAAACATTTGCCTCGTCTGAATGATTTTGAACATGCACTGATATTGACATGAACTGAGTATTTTGATTAGTAACAACTTCCTGTATAATGTTGTATACATCCAAACAGACATTGCCGCTTCTTCATAATATTCTCATTTACTTGAAGTTTTCCTCTGCTTTTGCTGCTTTTGTCCACCCTCTCCTGCCCTCAGAACAAGGCCAGAAATATAACCTTATACCAAAGAATGCAAACTATTCTGCTACAGTCTCCTGTTATTGACATGTGAACCTAAGCAGACGGAGCTGTCTGCAGCAAAACAAGCGAAGCCACAAAAGAGGAAGTTAATCATTTTTTTCTTAAGTCTCAGTGGTACAACTAAAGAACAGATAGATATGGCCCCCTGCTGTTGGCAGAACACATGCTTTTCACATGTGCATGCATCATATACCTGCTGGAGCATGAAATTAAATGAATGCAGGGAACCACATATCAAAACATCATTCTGCAGTACAGTGGTGGTTAAAAATTCCACAGAGTACCTTAAAGCTGTGGAATAATCAAAAGAAGTGAGTGGAAGATGCTATTACTGCTATTGTATCTCATCTTAAGACCCCACACAATAGGGCCCATAGTGCACACAGCTGAACAGTTCTACTTATCCTTAACATTCAAACATAGAAAGCTGATGTTGAGCAGAAGCTTTTGGGTTGAAGGTCAGAAGGCTTCAAGGACATAGAGGTTTGGGACAGAAGAAATGATACAGAATGAAAGTTTTTTCTTCCACTCCCAGGTTCTAATTTTGCTCCTTTGGAAAGACGAATGAAAGAGGCACTGAATGAGATTGTACTGGATCACAAAATCTAGTTAGTTTTTTATCACTTAAGAAACATTGCAAGAGTCAGACCCTACCTTTCCTTAAAAGATGCCTTCCTTAAAGAAACATACCCATGCCTTTGTTTTCTCCCTATTGTCATGCACTTTATTCTGCTTTACTAAAGAAAACAATAGATCGGCTGCAACTTGTCCAAAATTCAGTAGCTAGAACTTTAACCCAAACCAGGGAGAGCGATTACATCACACAAGTATTAGCATCTTTGGACTGGCTAACTGTTAGTACGTCGAGGATAGATCTTGAAATTCTTTTACTTATTCTTAAAGTACAAAATGGTCTAGCACCTTCAATTCTTTTAGTGTGCTTCAAAGCGTTCACTGAGGTCGCTTAATGCTGGCTCGTTAAATGTCCAACAGATGAATTGAAAAAAAAAAAAAAAAAAGGTGGGGGAGCTTTTTGTAGCTATGCACAAAAGACTTGGAACTCACTCTCACCACAGATTAGACAACTTCTGTTGATAATATTAAGGAGCAGCTCAAACCTATTTTTTATGGTATTGCTTCTTAATAGCTCTTTCTGTATTAAGCATTTCTTTTATGTTGTTCTTATTGTTCATATCCTATAATTGCACTTATTTATTCAGTTGTTTTATCTCTTTTTTTAATGTTTCTGAATTTTATTGTTTTATTGTATTACTGCTTTAAATGTTGTTTTGTTATTTTATTGTTTATTGTTATTCTTTTTTTTTTCTTTTTCTTGTGAAGCACTTTCAGCTGCATTTAATGTTACGAAAGGTGCTGTATAAATAAAGTTTATTATTATTATTATGATCATTATTATTACCCGGCTTGAACATTGTGTTTGCAACACAATGGATGGAAAAAAAAAGAAAAAAAAAAGCACATCAGTTGTAAAAATCTGTAAATCCGAAACTGAGTAATTATTTTTAATATTTCTACCTCTGCTCATTGCTTTTCTGCATCTTGTATAAGTCACAGAAGTGTAAACTAGCAACCTCCAGGTATGACGTCACCTTTCAGGTGTTTTCATGCGCCTCTTTCTGTGCGGCATGAATAGTTTGGCTTAAGGGAACGTAGTCTCTTTCTTTCTTTGCCTCCCTTTTACCCTAACAGTGCCAAGTTCTGTTTTTTCTTATGTGCCTAACTGTATTTTGAATGTATGGCCAATAAAACGGCCTCTTTAAGGTTGTTTGTTTGGGTGCTGCATCATTGCCAGATAATTTGATAAAGTAACATTTGCTGCATCTTGACAACAAAAGTCAAGACATTTCATTTTGGCACCTTGGTGCCCCGTGAAAGTAGTGCATCTGCTGCCTTCTATTACTTTTCATATTTGTCACAACTTTTGCCAGCATTTTACTCGCAGCTCCCATGCTCAGAACAGAATGTCTTTCCAATTGACATTCAGCTCCACTGCAGCATATAACTCCTATCCTGAATGTTAAACAGATATGACATGGAGCTTTGATTGTAAATAATTTGGCTCAAGCTTTGGGGTCAGCCAACCGCGGAGCATCTACTTTCTCTTCATATCAAGGCCTTCTGTTCCTCCAGCTGCCGAGCTGCCTGTGTTTGAGACAGGTGTCATCGTAGCAATGTGAAACACCTTCATTCTTGATACAATTATCCCCCTGGCTCGGTAACTTAACCTACAACATGGGTGGGAGGAATCCCAGTGCTTCCAGGAACACTCGCCGTCTGTGCCGGAACAATATGACATGAAAGATTATATAGATGTGATGAGCTGACTTTCCATAATGTATTTCTCTTTGTCGACCGGAGCCTCACAGTGATAAATCAATGTTTTAAGCAGGCCCATATCTTTTTGCAAGAAGGGTTATGCACACCGATGGATCATATACCATCAGAGCAGCCGGCTGCGTCAAGACAAACACTCTTATATATTGTGCGGTAGGGCTGTCACTTACTGTTTAAAATGCAACTATTCATTCCAAGATGTTGGAAAAAGTTCAGTTATATGATAATGACACAACTTTACGTTCAGTAAATGTAATTAAGTACTTGAGCTGCGTTGAGTGTGGAGGTTAAAGTACTTTGAGTTTGGAGTTAGACATTTTGCATTAATGTAAATTTTACTAAAATTCTAAGTGACAGACAGTGGTTTAAGGACACAAAGACTGAGACAGCTGATACTTATTACAGCAAAATTTCCCCCAAATTCTGCTTTATTACTTTTTATTTTTTTTTAACTTTTTCTATTTTTTTTTTTTTTTGCAGAATAAAAATAACTTTTTAATTTAGTTTAAAATGTATCTTTTTAATAAGAAAAATAAATATCATTGTTATTTATTGAACATTTCAAATTTCAGAATTGTTCCCAAATTCTGCTTTATCATTTTTCTCATATTTAGCTTTTCTTAATTATTTATTTTTACAGGATTAAAATTAATTTTAATGTATATTCTTTTTAAATAAGGAAAATAAACATCAATCTTTATTTCATTATTTTTCTACTTGGTATTTTAACTTTGTTTCATTGTATCGCTAATAACTGATAATAAAAGAAAGAAACAGTATTTTGATCAGTAATCAGAGTCAACAGATACATCCTCTAGCAATCTGTAATCAGTCCCAGAAATCCTCACTGGAGCGCTCTTAATATTTTATGAAAGTGGGTCACAAGTGACCATGACCACACACACACATAAGCAGATCCGCAGTTATGATGGGAATGGTGAACCAAACTTATAGTATATGTCCCCCCCCCCCCACACTCCCCACCCCTTTTTTTTGAACCACAAAAAACTGACTTATTAATCTCTCAGGAAAATACTGCAAATGAAAAGGGCCTCTGTGATTTTTCATGTGATAACTGTGTCAACGGTTCTCAGTCAACTTTAACATATTTCATACATTAATAAAACAAAACAAAAAAAACCTGCAAAAGTGAGATCCAAAAATACTGCACAGGCTCCGACAGTTGGGCTCAGAGGGGTTCTTTCCCTACAGACAGACATGAACATGTGTTTTGCCGTTAATTAAAATCAGGACTGGGCCCATGTTGCATGATTAATTACCTCATACCATGCAGTTGCCCACGAACATTGATGACTCTTTGCTTGTATGTCATGGATAGGACTTACACCATTCATCACCCCTGTAAGGTCAAGCTCAAAGCTCCATTGTGTTCTGTAATTACTAGCCCCTGTTTCCTTCCGCCATGTTCTCATACTACCTTTGATTTTGACAAATACATTCTTGTCTGCATCCTTTGTTTGGACGTCGATTAGTGTTGCTATTAGAGTTCAAAAATCAGTGTTTGCATACAGCATAGACTTATGACATCATAGTAATGATTCAATATAAACTGAGTTGCATGCATGCACACTGTGAATCATCACATTGAACCCTGCACTGAAGAATGAGTGCAACTGAGGTCATAAGTAGATAAAGAATGACAGGAAAAAACTGTGCATTTTCAAGGTTAAAACAAAATCTTAAGATATTCAGCGGTTAGTTCTGAGATATTCAGCACCGATACATACATCAGACAACTAGAGCATCCTTTTCTGTATCTTTCTCCAGAGGAAAAGCATTACATACCTTCTTGCCTTTGGAGAATGCCACTGAGCAAATGTGTGTCTCCTGACACCTTGAGTTAATGATCAGCCAGCTTTCAGAGAGGCAATGTATTTTGAGTCACTAGCGAAGCATGACAATAACCTTTAACATTATCATTTACACACATATTATACCACGGGACAGATTGTCTATAGGCTGCCTTGCAGCAATAAGTCAGTCGCCTCTGATAGGGTACCATCCTCATTTTGTCATGCTAAGGTATGTGACTTTGAGGTGGTTTGCAGGCCAAAATCGTCCATCTTGTGGAATTTCATTTTTGTCTTTTTCAGAATGCCTCTCTCAAGGTGAAATATTATGATATTGCCACAGGCATAATGTTCTGAGATTAAAAATAGAGGGGAAAACTAGGGAAATGAAATAAAGTGAATCTTATCCTATAGTTTGTCAAACAACATTGGCTTATGCAGAGGTTTGAATTACCACGTGCATTCTGACTGCCGGGTAAACGTTTCAAGGCCATATCACTCCGGATTCATGAGAGAGATGAGATATTTCAGAGGAAATGCAGATTGACAGTCACCCAGAGAATCAAAGCAGCTGGAATACAGCGATTTGTTATGAATCATGCAGAGCAGACGTGAACGCTGGCACTCCACTCTGGATTTTGTCTGTTTTATTACAACAGACTGTCATGACATGACATTACCATCATATCGAAGGGCAGACAAAGTTTAATCTGTTTACTAACAAAATGAGATGTAAAAGTTGGAGTAGTGTTAAAGTACCATAATCACTTCATTTAAGCTAGTTATTAGAGTTTAATTTGTTACTTCAAATTAATGAACATAATAAACGTTCCGTTAACATCAACCATAAATCCCTGTGAATTTGATGTTGCACAGCAGTAGTTTGAGAATAGTGGATATTGGCTGGAAACATGACTCCAGTCCAGCGTTCCTCCTTCATTTAAGGGTCATATAAAAATGAATCAAACATTATAATCCTATTATAAATTGCATTATTGTTAGTAACAGTCTTTGACAGACACCTTGTAAGTGGTTCTCCTGGGTATTTAGCCATTTCTATTGTTGAATTTTAATACCTCCGTGCATTTTCAAGAATAAAAAAAATGTTTTTGCTTACAGGGTGGACAGGAACCCTGACTGAAATGTAATCACAATAATTAGAAGCCTGCACAAAACACAATGAAAAGCCTGTAGGAGACCAACAGTACATTAGCTGAATAGGCTCTTGTAATGTGAGCTACAGGTAAGACTTTGTTTGATTTTGGATCATAAACAAGCCATAAATGAAAGGTCTAATTAGCCAAGATAACTCTGACTTTTCTTGTTTTTCTGGATTATTCACATTTGTCAAAGAATGCAGTGAGAAAGAACCTAACATTAGTTTAAAGGAGGTAATACACCTGTTCACAACACCGTGAAGTTCTTCCTGTCAGTTCTGTCAAACTGTTCTCCACTATCTGTAATAGCACTGTTTTTTAACCTTATGAATATATTTTAAGGGATAATGCTGTTATGCTCTTTGTTGTCTGACCTACAAATGTTGTTAGTGTCAGATACTCAAGTTATTGTTAAACGAGCCCTGTTTCTTGAAGTCAGAGTGTTTCAGAGATTACTGTCATCACCTTGTTTAGATGGCTCCAATAAAGTGTTTTTTGGGTGAATGAAGGACCGTTAACTTTGTTAAACTTTCCTAAAGAGGCGAGCACCAGACAGAAGTTGAGTGTTCCCGTTGCTTGTGTATTTTTTCCATGTGGATGTATTCACTTTCTCAACGAGCACATTAGCTTTATTAACGGCTAAACTGCTGCTAAAGGACCTCAAATTGCTTTGTCCTGTTATAGAGTGAGGGGCGTGAGCTGTAAGTAACATTTTATCAGTGTCCTAGCTGTTTATTTTGTGTCAGTAAAGGTGTTGTGAGTGCTGCGGAGTGCGGAGGCGTGCAGGGGGAAAAGGGGGAGAAGGACGCTACACAGACCGTTTTGAGAGAATGCTGAAAGTAGAAGGAAGACAGAGGGCGCAAGTCAATTTTCTGAGGATCTACAGACTTTACTGTTCAATCAGTTGTGCCTAGCTACTCTATAAGAGTCCAAAATCAAAATTAAAGACCTAAAAATATGAGTATAATATGTCCTCTTTAAAGGAGGTAATACACCTGTTTACAACACTGTGAAGTTCCACCCGTCAGTCCTGTCAAACCGTTCTCCACGATCTGTAAAAAGCACGGCTGTTTCTTAACCTTATGAATAGATTTTAACCTTTACTGATGGATTTGTGTTATTCATGATTCTTTGGCAGATGTAGTTATGATGGAGATGCACCAAGGATGGATGTATGTCAGGGAAACACAGCAATGAGATTACAGTGTTCCTTCTTAGCTGGATGTGTAAAAAGGCAATTTTCAGCTAACAAGGTAATGTGAATAATATGGCTTACATGCTGCATTGATCAGTATGTCATAGCTGTGGGTTTGTGCAATGCATAAAACATTGTCTCAGGAATTATTCAGGAAAGATTTTGAAGAAGGTGTTTGCCACAACAGCAGTTTGGAATTGCAAAACTGAACCAGTTGAACACAGGTTGGGTTTGAAAAAGACATCACTTCTATAAATGGGTCCAGACAGTCAATACATAGTGTTATATTGGACAAACTGTACCCTGTCTGAATCGAACAGTTTGTATTTAAAAAGGAACAACACATTAAAACCTCCATTGGTGCAATTCCTACAACTTCAGTCAAGTAACTTTTACTATTAACTTTTTATTCAAGCTATTTAATCACAAAACAAAGAAATAGGGGAAAGTAATAACATGGGACTAACATGCAGTGATCCTTACAAGAAAGTTGCCAACATTTTGTCAGCTGCACAGCCATGCAGCCTTTTTTCCTCCGAGGTCTCAAGACCCATCACTGATAATCACTGACTGCTTGCACAGTCAACTCTGCCTATTGTAAATGTACTTAATTAATCCCTTCCCTTCCAACAACGGGTTGGGGGGGAGTCGAGGGAGCTTTATTTTGTGTACAATTAAAGATGCCCTTCTCTTAGCTGTTCTCCTAAATCAATGGCACAGGAAGACAAGCGAGACAAAGTTGGTGCAACATATAGAGACCACCGGAAAAGACTAAAGTTTAGATTTATTGGATGACCTTCAGAGGCCTTTGGGAACCTGCAAGCTAGACTTTGCATTGTGGTAGTCTGCCTTATATCTGTCAGCTAAGGAAAGTGCAGGTGTGTGTGCAAAATCTATGGTTGTCAAGTTACTTTATTTTCTCATTGTGGAAAAAGTGAAAAATGCACTGAGGCAAAGAGGAAACAAAACAGGAGGCAGCTTCCTGCCTCCGTCCATCAGCGTTAGATGCATGAGTTTTACACTCAGGCGGTTGCTGGGCAGCAAACATGCACATTCCTCTTCCAGAAACAAACATGCTCCCCTTGATATGACCATTGATATAAATAACCAGCAAATATAACTTATCATTTTCACCAGCGAGAAAAGTGAACTGCGACCGGTGGCTGCTTCTCGACTGAACTAATGATGCAGAACCATCTCTCTCCTTCAATACACAATTCAATTTGTCTTCACTATTCACTGCATTTTAGCTCTAAATCGCAAATCATGCATGTTCACTCTCACACTAGTTCAATTTAATGAAGCCTCATCAATGTGCCAATTAAACATTTACGCAAATAATTGTGTCCTTGGTCTTCTGAAAGATCTGGTAGTTAAAAGGGCGTGCTCTCATACTTTAAGAAACTCTGTCACCTTGCAGGGTGATGAGGTGAAATGCCAGCATCATCTCACTTCATCATTTCAGCAAATAATATATTAATGTTCTGCTAATGCTCTTTTCACTGCTTATTCACAACAGTCATAAAAGCACAACATGCTCCTTTGCAAGTTTTATGCGTAAAACGTGAAGAAAAAATTCAATTTAACTTATAATTATTGAGATAAGTAGAAGCATTAAATATATTTGCTTTGAATTTCAGCCACAATAAGCAACATGTTTTGGTGAACATGCATCATTAAGCTTCTCCTGAAAGCCAATTAATCCAAAAATGAGATAAGTAATGGTGCCAATTATTAAGGCATATTTTAAATACTAACATAGGAAGTGACATTGGTCCTAATTATTGAAGAAAAAAATAAAATAAAATAAAAATGAGATTTATGGACTCGAGTCACATGACTTGGACTCAAATCAGACTCAAGTCACAAATTTGATGACTTAGTCTTCACTTGAAAATATAAAAGACTTACAACTCAACTTGGACTTTAACACCAATGTCTCCAGACTTCACTTGACTTAAATACTTATATGTTAATGTGCGTTATTTTAAATGTATGTTGTTTAACAAGTGTGCCATGAATCAGTGCACTTACCTTCATTTCCTGAATAAACTAATGTTAATGCTCGTCATTCTCAGCAAGTCGACACCTTTTCCCCAAGAGTCCACTTTGTTTGAAGGATCCGACACCATCCAGTCAAGTCAAAGAACAAACCATGAAGATGT
>JAPQLA010000013.1:3349821-3360292 GCA_029822935.1 Naso vlamingii | reverse complement strand
GAAGGATACAGTGTTCTGTTTTGAACAGATTTCAAAGCCAGGCAAGGCCAGTTTTTATTTTTGATTTTTTGAGATATGCATGGACTTGGCTTGAATTATATATAAGAAATGGGTCACCATAAGAATTTGCAGCTGTAGCTTAGCAGAGAAACAAGTACAGGTTTAAGAAGGTTAGAGTACAATCATACATATGCATAATGCCTCTACATTGTGGGACTTACTGAGAAGGATAATAACACAGAGCAGTATGGCCACCAGAGCTCCAGTCGTGAGACCGTCTGAGAAGGGCAGGACCTCTGGGTTACATGACTGCATGTTTCCACGGCTGTCACAAGCGCACACGCGCACGATTAGCGTGCTGGTGCTGCTCTGGATGGGGTAGTCATTGTCTGAGATCACAACAGGCAGGAAGTACATGCTCATCTCGCGCCGGCTGAACCCCCCTCTCCGCGTTAGGATATTGGCAGTGTTATCTGTGGAAAGATGCAAATCAAATAGGCGCGGCTTGTCAGCGAGGAGATGTTTCACTTAGCGAAGTGATCTTAGAGGAAATAATCATAATCTTGATTTCCTTTTCTTTGTTTCCTGTGACAGACAGCTCGTAATAACTTTTCAGGGCCATTTAGAATTCCTGGTGTCATAGATAAAGTTGTCTAAATAGTAATTAAAACAAACTCTATCATATTATTACTAACCTGTGTTTCTGCTAAAAAATAATGGACTTAAAAAATAAATTAAAACACAGCTTAATTAATAGTAGTAGAAGTCATTCTAAAAGGATAAAGGCATAGTGGTTACGCATGGGCACAGTTTCTGCAAAACTAATTAAAGTCAAAAGTTTGGTTGTTAAATTTGACTAAAAATGGAATTTATAATGCCATTTAATGCCGTTTTTTGTCCACTTCATCACATTTGAGTAGACAAACTTTAGTGAATATACAGATCCATCATTTAGAGTTATCCAAATGATTCCTGCAAACTTGCTGAGCTAATACTGCATTACTTACTGAGAAGTTTGAGTTTAAAAAAGCAAAGTGGGCATTATTATTATTTTTCATAACAGATATTTTGTTGTAGGACAGAGACAGGATAGATGTAATCCACTGCCTGGCTGCTGACGTTCACAATAGCTCCTCTGAAAATGAAATTTTGCCAAACAATTCTAAACATAGAAAGCTTTTCAAGAAGTCAATCAGAAGGTTGCAATAAGACAATGGACACTTACATATTTTCTCTTCAAATATGTTATATATATTCTGCTCCAAGTGATCTTCAGCACCATATTTAAAGTAATCAAAACAAACTAAACTATGTAAAAATCTTCAGGCTTGTATCTTTTTTCTTAAACAGAAAAGCTTTATATATAAATATTTGTCTTCAGTGAAAAAAAAAAAAAAAAAAAGGGTATCTTACCTTCTTTGTCAACAATTGTGAAGTTTGGGTTGGTGGCACTTATACTAAAGACAAACTTGTGTCCGACAAGAGGTTCATCTGTGTCAACAGCACTTATGGTCTGGATCAGCTGTAAAGAAGAAGGACAAAATATGAGGAAAACCCCAAAACAACATTTTAACACATCACGTAATAAACACACGACATAAAGCAGCTTTCACATCTTTTTTTTTTTTTTTTTGCATCGCAGACATGTACATATGCATGCATGAAAGCTCACTGTAAAACATTAACATTTACATAAACTGAAGCCAATCAGACACATAGTAGACTAATGTGCAATTAATGATGAGTGTTTGGATAATTAACAGATTTGCTGTCTCTTTGAACTCAAATGATAAACACACATTGCTGACTGTCCCCAAACACAGACGCGTCGTGCACATGGAGTGTGCATTGTGGTTACAGATTGATTTCCCCTGTGAGTGTCTGGTAGATGACTTCTTTCTTAGCTAATGCTTTCCTATTGTTTACTTGCCACTTGTGAATTTGGCTAATAATGCTTCATGGAATGTTCCTGAATTTTTGACATAGAGCCTCATTTTCAACCTACTCGGTTGTATTCCCATTCAAAAAAGACCATTTTCAGCTCACTACATGTAGTACAGAGTTTTGCCGTCTCACTGTTTCACAGCTAATGCTAGTGATACAAGAAAGAAAGAAAACTTCCTGTTGCTGCTAATCCTAACCAGAGTCGCAAGTTAAAGGATTTCAGTAGTAGTTTGACTTCTAAATTTATGATACAAATACTTGAATTTGCCTTGATAGACTTTCTTTATATTCGACTTGCTTTGGATAGTTGCAGAGTTTAATCAGAGTTTGTTAGTGGCAACTGTTTGAACCACTGACTTGCACTAGAATAGAATAGACCTTTAAATGTTACTAAGACCACAGCCACATGGTTACCATGTGCTATCTGTCTTCAGGTTCATTTAATTTAAGAAAGAGAAAAAAAAAATCAGTTATTATTATCAGTTTCCCATACAAAGCCGTTATGTCATTGTGAAATCCCTCTGAACTTGGAAAACCTTGTGCCTTTATTGTTTATACATGGTGTGCAATGATTTATGCAGCGTTGCTTTACACATACATTACTGCTTTATTGCGCTGTGAATAGCTATGAATAAAATATGATGAGCCTATTACTTTATACAACAGTCTGTCTATAAAACTAGAGTTGCAGTACAAATATTTCTAGGTATTTAAACTGTGCTAAAATGATAACATAATCCAAACACATCCTACAGCCGATGCTTCATGTAAGATCATGAATCTAAGCACCTGTCCTGCTTTGACGTTCTCACAGACAAATGTGTCGTAAGACATCGCAAACTCAGGGGCGTTGTCATTGACATCCAACACCTTGATGAACACAGGCACTCGAGTTGTCTGGCGTGGGTTATCTGAAAAGAAAATTTAAAAATTAAAAAATGAAAACATAACGTCAATCAAAAATAATGAATCACCAAAACAGTAAAGTTCATAGATTATGAATTGCAACAGTTTGATATAAATATATTCATTTCAGAAACTGAAAAAGCATTTACTTATTTCAGTGGCCACCACCGAGATGTTGTGCCATTTGGACATTTCTCTGTCCAGTGCCTTCAGTGTTGTGATTGTGCCGTTCACAGAATCAATGTTGAACAGCCTCTCGAGATCTGTGTGTCGATCAATAGAGTATCTGAAAGAAAAAAACATGCCACAGGTCAGTTTAAGTGCCAAAATAATACTCCTGAAAAACCAAACATTTAGCACATTATGAGTTATGTGTCACTCTACATTTTAATTCCATATCATATAATTTCTCCAAAAAAAGTGCATTTATGTTCCTTACTGCTTGCAAAGATCTATCTTTCAAAGGACAAAGACACCAAAGCACTCCCATTTATAAAAATGTGTTTTACACAGCAAATCACTCATTTTTTGTCCAAAAGGAAATATATTCCATGGTCTCCTTTGTCAAAAGATGATGCATCTTTCCCTCCACCAGCTCATTTGTTATAGTCACTTTCATATTCTGGGGGAAATTTGAATATGCAACACGAGACGCCATGTGGCATGAGTCGAGAGTGGCATATCTCTGTGTCAGCGACAGGCAGGCGCCATATGTGTGGAACGGCGTTACAAAGCTCTTTGAATCGATACAGCAAATTAGGCTCTTTCACTTTGACTTTGTGCAGTACCACAGAGGGCTTACATAATTCTGAGAAATAAACAGTGTCTGTATTCACTTCACAGGGCCGCCGCCATCTTCCACTGGGGAAATGACCAGGAGAGAACCATGAATAATATCCTCTCTTCCCTCCCTCCTCCACACTGACACATGGTGGGGCTGATGGATTAGATTTAGCCAAGTGGGCACATTTCCATCCCCCCGCTAAAAAACTGATAAGAGGAGACTTTGCATTTCCATCATGTGCAGCTTGTTTTCTTATTGATTTTAAGCTAGTGGAATTAAAGCCGAGACAATGAGTTTTGAAACACAATTACCACAATGAAGCATCACACCCAGGAAATCTTTACTTAACAGGTCATTGACTCATTTCTGAGTTTACTTAATTGTGAGTACATAATTCCCAAGGAGGATGAATTAGCTGTGGAAAGGTAGGGACGGGATTGGCTTTAACAGTCTGGCCCTGTGTGAGGTTGACACACTTCTCGACGTGTGTTGCAGCATACTTGACTGGCTTGTTGTCAGCGTCGGGGTCCCTGGCCGACACCACGCCGACGAAGCTGCCAGCAGCTGTGTCCTCGTGCACTTCGATGATGTAAGGGTTCCTTGTGAAGATGGGAGGCTCGTCCACATCCTCTATTGTTACCTTGACAGTAGCGTAGTCTTTGAATTGCAAACCGTGGATGAACCTTGCGTCTAAGTAGGTGTTTCTCACCTCCACTCTGAACTCATAGTCCCTTTTACTTTCGTAATCCAGTGCCTGAAGATGAAAGAGCATCAGAAGTCAGACTTTAGACATGGCTATAAAAAACAGTCCGCCTCCAGAATTCAGATAGGCAATTCATTGCATTTCATTTGTCTGCCTTTATCTTATTCATACTCAAAATTCTAAGTTACAAATCCAAGAGAGGAATGCTTATCTGGGAGATCCTAGGGGAACACTAAAAAGAGTTTCTAGCAAAAGACTGCTTTATATTATTCATTTCACAGGCATGGGGTATCTGATACTACACTCGAGTTCAAAAATAAATTCTGTCATATATCCTTCTAACAGTAAAAAACGTTATCAGGGGGCTTTCTCTTATCTGAAAACTATTATTCTGTCTTTCCATTGAAGTTAAATGTACAAATTAAGAAATTAAATACGTCTCAAATTAAAAATTAAAACATACATCAACACTTGAAGAATAAAGAAAACCCATAAAAATGTGAAAGGAGAAGTTAGGTTTTTTGCACATAAGCCTAATAATAAAGATATTTCCGATCATATACCATGTTCTTATTATGACAAACGGCACAGTCCTAAGAGCTGGAGCTCATTGCTGACGTCACCTTACCTGAAAACAATGGAGGAGCATGTGCACTCAGACAATCCTTCAAAAAAAAAAAAAACAAACCACAATAAACTGTTATTTTAAAAGATGTGAAGCTTGTGGAATGTTTATTTGTGATCTATGCCGACACTAAAACACGAAGTTTAACACCGATATATAACCCAAAAGCGTCTCTTTCAGCTGCTTCACAAAACAAACAGCAATTTCCAGGTTACACATCTTTGTTAAGCTTCATATTTTAGTGTTGGTACTAACAGGACACCAGTAAAACATTCAGCGAGTTTAACGTCGTTTAAAATGAGCATTTATTGTATTTTTTGACATACTGGCTGAGTGCTCATGCACCTCCGTTGTTTTTAGCCATTTACAGCAATGAGCTCCAGCTCTTGTGACTGCACTGTTCATCATAATAATGCTGCAGAACATTGTATGTGATCGTAAACATCCTTATTATGAGGCTTAAGGTGCAAAAACTGAACTTCTCCTTTAAGAATAAATTACCTTTGAAAGAGGTATTGATTATATTTTTTATAGTCTGGGCTATAACTTCAATCAAATGCAGCTTGCGTGGGATACACGTGCATTTTTTATGTGTTTTATGTAGCATTTTATGTGCATTCCTGGATGTATTAGTTAAAATGTGTTCTGTTTACAGGAACATGGAAAACATGGATGCTGTTCATACCAGCTGTATAAAAAACAAGTCACTTGTCACAAGAAAGTTTTTCTCTGATTGCACAGTTGTGATCACTCAAGTTATGGTTGCATGTTTGCAGACTGCAAAGCATGAGTCAGTAAAGTGCTTAAAAGTAAATGTGGTACTAAACTAAGCCACCTTTTTGATTTTGATGACTCCTTCTTGGGTTGTTTGGTCGGTGTTGATGGTGAATATGTCATGACCACCGACGATGCTGTATTCCATCTCAGCATTGCGCCCGACATCTGGATCGTCAGCCTTAATGCGGCCAATGGCGCCTCCGATCTCTGTGGACTCCACAGTAGTCACGCGAAAGGAATCTATGCAGGAGAGTGGGTGAAGTATATTTTTTTCAGTTTGTGTGGGTGCTCGAGTCATGGGTGATAGTCCTTATCGCAGAGATTTGTGACAAAAGATCATTCATGTTTAGAAGTCTTTCACAAATGGGAAGAAAAAGCGTCTTACGGTTCGCAAAGCGTGGCGGACTGTCGTTCACATCGGAGAGGGTAATGCTGACTGTCGTGGTTCCTGAGAGCCCGCCCATCTGTCCGGCCATGTCTTTTGCCTGAATCACCACCTGGTAGTTTTCCTTGACCTCTCTGTCCATGCCAGGTAGGGCTGTCTTGATGGTGCCTGTAAAAGAAAAAAAAAAAAAAAAAAAAAAGCATTCCTTCAATCGATTCTGCCAATTAAAAGGAAAAATTCATTTGGAAAGTTATTTGCTGTTTTTAAATAGAGGATAATAAGATTCGGATCACTTCTGTCACTGTGCTCAACCATAATTCCAAGAAAATTGCATCTGTATACTAATAATTTGGTCTTGATGGAAAATGTAATTTCCGCATGGCTCACGTTCCCTTGCACCCTGCCATTTTAAGCATCAGAAGTATGACTGTTTGTTTTCATTGGAATACATATATTCAATATAAAACAGATGGCTAGACCAATCTGGACTCATGGATTTTTGGAAAGTAAGTCAGTGTCAGAGATTCACACCGTCCAAGTTCCTCAAGTAAGTGAGGTCGAAGTATTTACTTGTCAATGAAATTCAGAGAGGGAGAGCCAGCACTGACATCCTCAGGGGAGGGAAGGGGGGCAATCACCCACCCCCGATGCCCCAGTGTTGGAAAAATGTTGCGAAAGTGCACTCTTGGATGCTGCGATGCTGCATATAACATTATGAAGCACTTCCAGTGGACAAAATGTGGTAAAGTGCCCTCTAGGGTTCATTTATATTTGTTTAAACTAGTTAAATTTTCCCTTTAGGCTGCCTTGCCATCGGGCAAAATGTGGTAAAGTGCCCTCTAGGGTTCTTTTCCAGTGCAGAAAACATGGTAAGTGCCCTCTAAGGTGCCCTTGCGTTGGAAAAATGTGAAGTGCCCCTAAGGGCACCCTTCCAGTGGACAAAAGGTTGTAAAGTGTCCAAAGACTTTTGTGTGCTGGTGCCCCACCGCCCATAACAAGTGCCCTTTTCACTACTTTTGCCTCTGCCTGTCAAACATCTTGCGTCCACCAGTACGAGCCAGTCTATGAGCGGGATGCAAAGGCAGCAACAATCTAAGATATCATCATAATCATTATCATCACATTTCGAAAAGAGAGATAAAACAAATCAGACACATTTTATTTGACAGTACACACAAAATTATCATTTAAAATTATTTCGCCTCATTTTAACACTTAGTTGGAATAAGTTGGTTTTAAGTTATTGCAATTTGTTGTTTAATACTTCAATGGGCAGCACAGTATTTTTATTATATTTGATAGTTTTTTCCTGTGAAATGTACAACCACAAAGCTTCAGTAGCTGTTAAAATCTGTAGTTTACTGCTTTGGGTCTCAATGTCTGACTGACAGAGGAGCAGCTGATTGGCCAGAAGGAGAGAGGTCTATGGAGGCATTTGTTTAAGCCCACAAGTTCCTTCAGGTAGGCATTTTGTGGGCCGGCATCTTGTCTATTCATCTGGCTGGATGACTGGATTACCGACATGCTGGCTGATTGACAAGCTGGTAGACTGGCTGACTGGCTGGAGGGTTCGGTGTCTGACAGTTGGTGGGCTAATGGTCTCCAGGGCATGACGACTTTTTTCTTTTCACACTTAAGTCGATACCTAACTGCAGGTGAAAGCTCTCCATTCATATATACGTTTTGACCAGGGGACTCCTCTCTCTCTTTGCTTCTTAGGTCACTTCTTCTTTACATCTCACAAATCCTGACCTTGAATATCTTTGTGATTAATTATGTCTTGCTATTTCACAAGCTTCCCAGTGTTGATGATGCTATTTTTAGAGAAAGAGTTGAGTTGTGATTTCTGTTTCTTCAAAAAAAACTTTTGCACTTAAAATTTGAAACAATATTATTTTTAACAATATTATTGTTGCCATATTAATGAGAATATCTGCAAGACTAATTCACAGAAAACGGGTGCTGAACGGATGTGAAGTGAAAGTGTTGAAACGTATAACTCGAATTCTGTCATTTCTTAAAGCTAGTCATCTTTTTTCCCAATCCACTCAATCTGCAACTAATTATTTCCAACAGTTTTAACAAACTTAATTTTTCCTTCTCTAAGTATTATGAAATTTTTAAACCTTTATTTATTCAGGGGGGTTCTGCTGAGAGCAAACTCTCTTTTTCAGGGACGCCCTGATCACACTCACACAGTTTCACATTCACACCTGAAAGCTGCCCAGTACAACGACAGTCTTATCTGCGGCAAATGAGCAGCTCCACAGGAGCGGAACGATTAAGGTTAGGGCTCTTGCTCAAGGGCACTCAGTGGTTGAACGCGGGTGGGGCTAGCAGCTCCCTTCACTTTCACCAGCCACATAAATCCTGGGACGTTAAACTGAATGAGAGCAACAGAAACAAGGGGCGGGGTCATGGCTGGGAAAGTCAATTAGCTGGGGAAGGCAGGTCTGAGGAGGCGTGTTTTGAGTGCAGTTTTGAAAGAAGAGGTGATGGGGCCATCTCCGACTGGGGCTGGGAGTGTAGTCCATAAAAAGTTGGCGGCAACTGAGCAGGGGACTTGTGGGAGGTCAGCATCACCGCACCGGAAGCAGATAAATCTTCATTCTGCTTGTTTATTTCTCAACAACACTTAACCGATAAATGTGGGAGATCTGTAGACATTAAAAGCTGCATGCATGGCTCACCGTTTTCCGAATCCACAGAGAAATACGGTTGTCCCTGTAGAATGCTATATACAAGCTTGGCACTGTTCCCATACGTTTGATCATCAGCATCAGTGGCAGTTACAGTGACAACAGATGTACCTACAAACAGAACACACAAAGTCAAGTTTAATGCTAAAGCAGTGATATGACAGTTAAGTCTTCATTTATCAAGTCAAGACATGATCTGATGAACAACTTTATGTTTATGTGCTTTTTGCCCACATTGACAGAATTTGTTGCAAACCTAAATGTGCTCGGCAACAATATAAAGTTTATTATTCTCATTCCAAACAACAGGCTTCTGGAAAGACGCAAATTAGTTTGCAACAAAAACTTCTTGATCAATCAGGAACGTGAAATTAGCACTAATTTCTTCCCTTATAAAAGCAGCAACAAAGATAGCTGCTGCAGCTGGTTCAGTGGTGAAACAAAAGAGATTCTTGCAGGCTGGAACTCAGTCTCCTGTTGCACCTCAGCGAAAATTATTGCCTTGATTAAACCCTGGCGTCCCAGTCTATGAATCACTTATAACATCACTGAGACTGAAATCTTCGACATCATCAAAATGTCTCTCCCCTCAGGTTGAAGAGTATATATGCAGACTCCAAAACACCAGGTGCTGATAATTAAACATGAATCAGTTTTGAAACTCATATAACCGACGCTGCCTTTAGCTCAGCAAGGTCATATTACTGATGCATTTTTGTCTGACCTCTGTTGTCAGAGCCAGAGAGTTGGTGACATAAGGTACATACTGACAAGCTTTTACTGATAAGCTGGAATACAATTACTGTGCTCATGGACACTGTATGTGCTAATGCAAGCTGCTTTGTCACATCTCCCACTGAGATTAGAACCAACACTCTGAACTGAGAGAGGTTTTTTAGAGCTTGGTAATATATTGATAATATATAAATATTTTGATATGAGACTTGTTTGAGGCCTACATTTTAGATACTGTTATAATACTGAATAAAATTGTCTCTTCCTCAATTTTAAGGCTGCATTAAAGCAAAGTGATGCAATTTTCTGACCTTCACAGATTGTTGTAGCTGTTCTAAAATTTATTTCTGCCTCCTTGGTCATTTTATCCAATTTGCCAATGATTATTTAACAAAAATCCCTCCATGAGTTGCTCAGATTTAGCAGGAGGCTATTTTTCATCTGTGGTCCTGTTGTTGCAGCTGTGCTGTAGGCAAGGTTTGAAAGGTTACTAAGGAAATGTAATAGGTTACAGAATACTAGTTAACCTATTTAAGATGTAATAAGTGATGTAACTATTCCAATTACTTTATCAAAGTAATGGAACTCAATACATTTGATTACTTTTCAGATTACTTTTCTTAATTTCTATCAACTGTTAACCATTTTCAAATTGTTTAAACCAGGCAGTGTTAATGGCAGATGTGGGGCACTGCAGAGTCAAACAAGAGAACCGATCAAAAGCATCAAAATAACATCAAACTTGTTGAAATTCCTTGACTGTAAAGGGCAAAAGAAGGCACTGTGCCGACCAAAAACATGTAAAGCAACAAAATGAATAATATTCAACATAAAGCCTAAGCTTTTTACAAAAATATTCAGATGTAAACCCTTTGTAATCATTAACATTGTCATGAGTAACTGTAATTTAATT
>JAPQLA010000013.1:3325509-3340557 GCA_029822935.1 Naso vlamingii | reverse complement strand
CATCAAAAAAACATGTTTGTACGTTCTCAGGAAGAAAGTTGGAGTCTGTTTCTCATATCAACCAGGATGAACTGGCACAACATCGGCTCGGTTGCCTAGTGACTCATCATGTAATAACATATATTACTGGCTTATCTGAGCAGTGATAATTGAGCTTGTCCGACAAAAATAACTTCATATGAAATGTTGGAAAAACCCTGCATTGTTATTGTTAGTTAACAATGAGATTTCTTATTGAGTCGATGGGATCTGCCCAGAAAGAAAGGAACTTTGATTTTAGATACAATAGTATGTAATTCCGTGAACAAACGAAGTGTTTAAAAACATCTTGTTCAAAAGAACTGCAGAAAAAAGAGGCAGAGAGAGTCGCTCGTGTGCTCGTGCTGTGTATCTGATAGCTCCAGTTAACTGTGCCTGCAACAGCCAGATTTCTGGCAGGCCATTTGTCTTTGGCCAATTACATCAAACACCACTTCAACAAGCTAAAGCTTCTATAATTAGTCAGCAGACAATGTGCTTGGACATGTTACCTTGCCAACATATTGATGGTCATTTCCTGTGTATTCCTCGAGCAGAAAGAATTGATTCCACATCCATCCACGTTTGGACCGCTGAAGGACTCTCCCGTCACTGTCTGGCATTCCAAACAGATTCCCAATATTCCCAGGCACGAAAGGCAGGGCGGTACTGGGCCACAGGATAGAGAGCATTAGGAGGAGCAGAACCTGATTGGTTATCATGGTATCCAATCAGCTGGAAAATGTCCTGGATGACTTCTGAATTATGGTAATAAGCTTCTGATAGGATGAACACTGGAAGGCAGTGTCATCAGAACAGACATTGTATTCCTCTCTTTGATGTCCTTTAGATCCCTGTGAAAAGAGAAAACTTGAGTCAAGAAGCACTTTCATTACATTTATGCATCTCTTTCATAACAGGCTTCAAATCCTTGCAGGGTAGAAGAATCACTGAGGCAGCATGCGGAGGACAATGGGGCAACACTTATGTACACGGAAACTCATTTTTCTGCTCTCTCTCAGTTAGTGCTTTACCGAGGCAGCAGCTAATGATGCAATCAGAAGAAGAGGAATTCCTTCTGTGTGCATTTTTTTAACAGAGGCGGAATTAAAAGTAATAAAAACATCAGAAATGATAAAATGTAAAATTTGAAGACTAGCTTGGTTGTAAAATTAAAAATTTTGTAGTATAAGAAAGCAACATTCTGGCACTTTTCAACCCCAATAATAAAAATAATAAAAATGTATTTGGTTATAAAAAAAATACTGATCTATAAATAAAGAAGTGCACAAAACCATTGCTAGAATAAATAAGCCAGATCGATGTAAATGTTTCACCAAGAGCCTGCAGGCATCATAGTGCATCCTCGTAAATGCTGAAATTCAAATAAAGTTTAATCACTGCAGTATCATCCCCTGCCATGTCTCTCACTTTCCCTGTATTTGAGTTGTAAAGGAGTGAATACTTTCGTCAATCATAATTTGCATCACTGATGATTTGCAAACAGAGCTCCACAGTCAGTGAGCGTGTTCAAAGAGCATAATTGTTACAGCCACCAGCCGTCATGCCCCCTCCCCCCTGTGTGATTTTTAACCTCTTCTCTCTATGCAAAGTTGCTGTGCGGTCCCGGGTCAGCAGTTGGTGATCATGGCTGGCATTATCCCACTTCCAGCAGCTCATCACTTCCTGGAGCCAATTGTCGAGCAGCGATCGGGGTCCCGAGACTACAAGACACCTGCTGGCTCATCAGTCTGCGCAACTGACCCTTTCACTCAGCTCGCCAAAGTGCCTCTCGTCCAGTGTGCGAAATATCCTGT
Source organism: Naso vlamingii (assembly GCA_029822935.1). Taxonomy (NCBI): domain Eukaryota; kingdom Metazoa; phylum Chordata; class Actinopteri; order Acanthuriformes; family Acanthuridae; genus Naso; species Naso vlamingii. The sequence continues at coordinate 3,338,722 of JAPQLA010000013.1, read as the reverse complement.
AGCAATTGGAGGAGCTCCGCCTAAATAGTGCTCCAATGTTATGCCGTGTAGGTCAGATGATGGGCCTGCATGAATGTTAGCTGCGGCAGCCGAACCTGCTTCCACCCCTACGTTTTGGTTGTCCCGGTTAAGCTTTTTTGGAAGTAAATCCAAAGTTGGTTAATAAGAAGCTTTGTTTTGTCTTTGCTGTGTTTAGTCCACGAGTGAGCTAATATCGAAGCAGAAAAAAAATCCACGGCTTTGCAGAGAGGTGGATTGTTTAGAGTGCACACTTTTGTAACTGCGCCACTCAATGGAATGTGGCATTACCAGAAACAACCAGGTAACCAAGGAAACACTACAACAATATACTCGGATTTCTGAATGAAAGTTTTGCTATTTAAATTAAAGCAACACTATGTAACTCTGACCGCAGACTGTGGCATTGATAAATGAAACTTTACGATGCACGTTCATTTGTCGCATAAAACAGCAATTTTAGTAAAACTGGGTCATATCTTATGGATGTCCTCTGGTTTTCCATCTGATGTCCTACAACTGCTCTGCCTGTTTGCAGCCTTTTATTTTCGCGGAGGTGTCACCAGCAACACACCCGCTGCTGCAGCTGCAGCTGCAGTCTGCAGGCAGCCTACATGCTGCTTTCACGGATCTCCGTGCTGTGGTTGTCATTACAAAAGTTGATTGTTAATTGTGTTTCTTAGGCACTTTGAAAACTGGAAGGGTCAAGGTTTAGCAGAAAAAACACTGACTGCTGCCAACATACATGACAGGATCATTACTCTGTTCAGACACACTAGGTGTAGGGGTGCTGGTCTTTTGTGTGATTTTTTGCCTAGCTGGATAGAGTAGATAGTGAGGCTGTATTTCATATTTGTTTTATTTATAAGTCAGCCAGTTTTTAGTTTTGTTTTAGAGTCCCTTTTTGTTGTATTTGTTTTATGATTCAACAGCACCTATTGGCCCTTTCCGTTATAGTTTTGCCTAACCTTCTTTTGTTGATATTTGCCAAATTCTGTTAACAATAAATAACTTTTCTTTCACCTGTTTCCATTTGGTTTATGTTGCTTCCCTTTTCTTGCTGAGCCGGGTTGTAACAATAATGCAACATCTCTGCAGGAGCATAAAATGGTTCTGACACAAGCGAAAGGCACCACAGAGACTGAAACGCAACTGAAACTTAGTTTTTGTTTTCATGGTCATTGTGATGCTGCAGAGCAACCTGCACAAACATTTGCAGAGATGAATTGCCTTGCTGAAGCTTAATGTGTCTTCTTCAGCGTATTTTCTCCAAAATTTGAACTCCTGTTTGTCTGTACATACATTCCTGAGGGCTAGATGTAATTTTGCCATGATGTTGTGATGTTCCATGTGATGGACAGCCAAAATAATCAAAATTATCCCCATTTGTCTGTCACTGTTTGAGCTACATGTGCCGTCTTAGGGCATTTTGTGGTATTGCAAGTCTTCTCCTAATACCTCACTCAGGCTGTGTCCCCAGCAGGACTCATTCTGATAGGTAATTTGGGTATGCATGCATAATTTAGGGACTTTTGGAAGTTAATCCTAATAAATCTAGCCTCTCTTTCTAATAGAGCCCATTTAGCAGGTTTCCCGTGTAAAGGCTAGAATACCAGAGTTATCCTGACAAGCATTCACTGCGTACCTCAGGGAAAGACACATTCTAGCTGAGCAATTCTTCTGCTTTTGTTCAGAGCTCTTAAATAAGGACTGTAATGTCAGTGGAGGCATTTGCTACGAACAAATTAGTATTATGGCTCAATTGAAGAAAGGGAGTTTCAGAATGTAAACGAATGAAAGAAAAGGAAGTCAAATAAGTGAACTAATGAGGTTTCAGTGTTAATCATTGTTCTTTTTGCTCATTCTTAGTCATTCATTCAGTTTAACTCAATGAGTCAGCAATAATTTCAAAATGACACCTTTCTCAGATTATTTTTTAGCTAAATTTGGGAAACGTTGTTCTGGATGAACGTACCATCACCCAGACCTTTGAAGAATCTATAAAAATCTTGATCCAAATGACAAAAATATGAATTTTAACTGTCTCCTTTTCTGATGTCAGAGCAGAAAACAGTGAGATTTAAATTAAGTCAAAGCTCTGCTGTAATAGAAGAGATTAAATATAGATGTTGTTAATTGCTGATCAGTGGCTCATTTTTACATTTTTCATGTTGTTTTCTTGTGCATGCCCATAATGTGGCACAAGTGTGACACGTGCATTCCCGAAATCAGGAAACGCCGCCTCGCAATTAATCTAGTCTGATGCTTGTGATTGCATTTTCTAATTATCATTCCAGCCTGTCCTTGAGTTTTAATAGCATTCTGGATATTAATCTTTGATGCGACGCGCCTATGAAGTATTAGGCCAGTGTGTCTTTTCAGAATTCTTCCAAACACTCCATTAAAGGATGAGAGGGCATGCTGACTGCACGCCAGATCCTATAGACTCGAGCTGAATTATCTCAACTTATTTAGCCTATTAAATAGTGGAGTTCATTAGAAATAAAGTTGTTTATGATTAGATTAAGTTGCAGGCAGCTTATACAGCTTGGCATTAAAATCAGAGTTGTGAGGAGGACAAAATTATAAAATATGCTTTTAAAGTGTTGTCTGGGGTTCTATTATTCAAAATCTTGGCTAAGACTCATTCTGGCAAGAGCTCGGCTCCGCTCCATTTCTGTTATCTGCAAAATTATACATTCTTGTTTTGCTGAATAAGAATATCTTTGATCAGATATAAACTAGCTGTTCATCAGGATATGCTTCCTAGAAAAGCGCAGCCTCGCACATTAGTCTGTATAAATTTGTATGCATATGCATCCCAAAATTGAACAGGCAGGCTTCCCTGCAAAACACCAAACTGAGCACTGCAACTAAGCACTTTTATGACTTCTCAGACTTTAGCAGGATGATAATTATAAGTGCAATGTGCAGCAGGAGTCTGGCTGGTGAACCTTTTCAGGGGGTCTTGCATGCATAATAAACTGATAATCCTCTGTACAAGGGAGACTATAAACACCTAAATTGGCAATCTGTTGTGTATGTTGCCGCGATCTTTTTTGCAGAGATAATTAAACATGGCTCTCTTTGCATGGTGTCAGGGTCACACTGTACTTTCACCCAGACAAAGGTAAAACATTTGTCATAGAATTGCTGCAAAGGCAAAGGCTAAAGCATTATTTAGATTTTTTATACTGTATTTTAAAAAATCATACCGTTAATAACTGTATATGCTATACTACACATTATTGTAGAATCTCACACCACCAAAATCGAGCAAATTAACATGCGCACACACATTCGTACACAAAGGCAGAGTTACACAAAGGTGGGATGGCATAATTAAGCATCTACCATCCAAAACCTCCTACCTACAATCAAATTCTTAACTGTTAACATTCAAATGCCTTTTTTTTTTGTAATCTTATGCTGTACTTAGGAGGAACTCGACAAGTTATTACATATATTGTGTGAGAACCATAAACAAACACAGACTGCGATGCATTAATGGAGGGAGGAGAAGACAAAGATGGAGAGAGGGCAATGGCAGGTTACAAGGTCATAAAACTGGTGCCATGATTACTCTTGCTGATCATTTTGTCCCCCACACTGTTCTTCCGGTAACATGATTTACGAGGGAAATGCAGTATTTTCCTCCCAACCAACACTCGGCACACATGTGACTTGCACAAACTAGTAGCTTTTGATTGGCAGTTTAAGTGTTTCAGTGATTGCTCGCCGGTATTGATGGGCGAGCAGAGTATAAATCCAGCACGAGGGGCGTTGATGCACCACAATGCAGCACCTGTGCAAACCTCCACTTGGTGGAGCCCTAGACCTTCCCGAGTGTGCCGTTCACTGGCTGCAGTCTCTGGCAAACCTCAGCAAGCTTTACTCATGGTTTGAAATCCTCTAAGCAATTTTGTGATACAGTGCACACTTCCTTGTTGAAAAGCAACTCTGAAAGGGAGGGAGGGCCTTTCGTTCTTGTCAGACGTGTTCACGGTGAAAATGTGACATAATATTAACTCCATATTACTAAAACATACATTTCTTAACTTGGAATACATTTTGAAAGCGTTTTTCATAGTATGACAAGGGAGTAACAATGACTCAAAACATCTCTTGTGCTATGAATCTAACAGCTACGTGAGAGAAATTGTGTTTGTGCTAGCATAGCTAAACCAAAAGAAAATATACATTAAAAAAAGATGCAATTTTTATTTTAAAAAAACTGACAAAATGTTCATATAAATGTTATTATTTTTCTTTCTCCTATTTTCTCTCTCACATAGACAGTACATATCTTAAGCCAGCTGTGAGAATGCTTACAAGAGCCTCTGTGCCTGTGTGGGAGAATAGATTCCCACCTCTTCATTTAAACACTGAAAGGTCACTCCATATCTGACAATAATTCAGGGAGCGTGTTAGTGGCTAATTTGCACTAAACAATAACGCTGTTACATGGCTGACCCTGTGCAGACTACTCTACCCACAAAATATGGCTCTGGTGACTGTAAAGCTGTCAGCGTGTGAGGCAGCACACAGAGGCGGCTCCAAAGAGTGAAAGAGAGTGAGGGGTGGATTAAGTTTGTGCTGTGGAGGATATGCACATGTACATATTCGGCAACACTGTCGGCTGCTCTCCGCACTGCTCGAACACTGCAATAAACACCTCTGTGCGTTTTTACTGATAGGAATGCTACACTGCCTTTCCATCAAATCTTCCAGCAGCACATCACAAGTATGATTTGCCCCAACAGTCTCACAGCAGACAGACAAGTATTTTTCTCCCTCAAACACACACACACACACACACACACAGGGAGCTTGGCATGGACACTTGAACAGGTGCACCCACACATGCAGACGCACACATGCTTACAGACACTTATGTATATTGCGCATAAGCACACAGACAGCTCCACACGTATATGCACATAAGGTGTATGTGCATCCACTGGTGCTCAGCATGGAGTCAGATTTGCTCTCAGTTGGATGAAGCACTTTGGATTGAGTCACAAAGTTAATGCTTGTCTTTATGAATGCACAATTTGTCCCTGAACACCAATGCCCACTTTTAATTGTTGTTCACAGGTGTCATCACCTGACTGTTAGATCATTAAAAGGGAATAAACATCTACTGTTGATACTGATTCATTTTAAGGTTGATTGTAAGCTTAAAGTTCTAAACGGTGGAGGAAAAACAACAACAAAACAAAACAACAAAAAAAAGAATCAATCAAATAAGAAAACGATTACTGAGAATATCCTCTGACACTAACACTTGTAGTTTCATTCATTCCATTCTCAAGCACACCTTGTTCATAAATAAATTATGAAGACAAATTCAAGTTAGAGTACTAGACAGCAAATTTGATCATTTCCTAGTTGAGTCGGTTTAACTGTAATCAACCTCTTTGAAGTTGCAACACTCTTTCATGAGATATCTCCCTCTGCTGTATTAGTCTGGCTTTGTCACGGTGCAAGGAGCAGATCATCCCCTGGAGTCTGGAGGCAGACAAAATATAAATATATCCTTAAAAACATTAATCAGAAAAAGCCCTTACCTTTGATTTTCACAGCTTAGCATCCATCTGTGTCACTGAGTGCGCGGTGACTGTGTTCCTGCTCCTTAGCAGTGCTTAGCAGTGGAGAATCTGACTCCTCACGGCAGTGCTTACATTCCAAGACTGACAACAGCACAGCTGGTGTGAATGTGCAAGGGAGTGTGTGTGTGTGTGTGTGTGTGTGTGTGTTTGTGTGCGCATGAGAGAGAGAGAGAGAGAGAGAGAGAGAGAGAGAGAGAGAGAGAGAGAGAGAGAGTCTTCTGCCTGCTTCCCTCCCTCGCTCTGTGCTTCTCTCTTTTTTCTCTGCCCTCCCTCGCTCCGTTTCTCCTCCCCACTCCCTGGCTCTTCTCCCTTTCCTCCCCTACACTTTCTTTCTATCGTCTCTCTCTTTCTCTCTTTTTCTCTGTCTCTCCCTCCCCACTGTCCTCCTCCTCCCTCCCTCCCTCTCTCTCTTTCCCCTCCTCTCTCTTTCTCTAGCAGTGCATCACTTCTGGCGGTGGATGTCACTGAGGCTGAAGCTGAGGCGACTCTGCCCCTGATTGGCTGCCATTCACAAGTTAGCGATAAAGAAAAGGGAGAAAGGAAGAAAAGGAAGAAAAGCAAAGGAGGGCAACAAGGAGGGGGTGGCAGGGTGGCGGGAGGGGGGGATAAGGGAGAAAATAGTGCCCTTACATCCCAGTAAGCATCAGTTGACTGTGGAATGGAGAAACAGGGGAGGTTAGAGCCTGAAGAAGAGGGTGGACGCTGGGAAGGAAAGAGTGCTTTTTCTGTCTGTGAATGCATCCAGAGAGCTAGCTGCATAAGAGGCTGTGCTAAGAGCGAACGCTCTGACGGATCCACTGTATGATGTTGGATGTCTGAAGCAATCGGCCCCATCTAATCTCCTTTTCAATGACAGAGGGATGAAGGAGAAAAAGGCCATAACTTGTAAATCAGCCACGCGGCAAGGAGTGGGGGACTGCTTTTTTCTGCCCTGTTCATCTTCATCATCGTTCCTCGTCCCGCTGACTTGGCCAGCAGTCCGGGACAGGTGCACATGCAGTCCAGGCACTCTGTCATCTCTTCTCATTACATGCCCCATGTTAGATGCCTATCAATACGTCTCCATACTGTATGTGCTATTGAGAGTGATATAGCATTTTAATTCAGCTGAAAGGGATGGAGTGGGAGGGTGATATATCACAGAGTTGTTTGATGCTGAGGGCTAAGAAGGAGAGAGATGGGGGAGCATTTCATTATTAGATGCAGATATCTGTCCCCAACATGCACCTCGCGCAGATAAACGGCCGGTTGAAGTGACTTTGAAATGCATGGGATGCCACTCAGAGCCGCGCTGTTGATGAATAATTTAAGAAAAGCAGTGGTTTCACTGGCCAACCTCGTCTAAACTCAAGTTTTATCTCTCAATATCTGTGTGAATAGATTATCAGCTCAAACTTGCAGAGCCAGATAAATAAAAATGCAAACAGGCCAAACTAATTAACATCCAAACAAGGAGCGAGGTAGCCTCCTTCTGATACCAAGCCAAGTCCTCACAGTTCATAATTCACTCCCTTGTTGTGTTTATGGCGCCGGGAGATTAAGAAGTAGTTGTGTGTTTGTGTTTTTCCATGTGTGCATATGTTGGCTTGTGTAGTGTATTTGTACGTATGACTGGGGGAGGAGAGGTGTGTCATGTTTACTTATACCCATGTGTGCACATATTGGATGCAAATGTGTGTCTCTGCGAGTGTGTGTGCATGTATGTGTGTGTTTGTAGTGTTCCTCACTAACGAGCTATTGGGGGCAAAAATAAATAAATAAATAAAAACAGGCTAATTTGTACATCTCGGCATAGAATTAGTATTAATTTACCTGCTATCTACACCCCTGGGACGTTAATAACTCTGTTGCAGAACCCAAACAACTCTGTGCAAACATCAGAGAACAAGTACAAGCATTGTACCCAACTGTTTCAGGGAATATAGAAGCTTTTTTTTTTTCAGAGCCACACACAAACAACAAAAAAATTCCAATCTTCTTATTTTAATTTCACAGCCCTTCCAGGCAAAAATGGCCAAATTCCCATTGTTTGGTCTTCTCCTCCTGATGAGGACTCCATTACATTAAATCAAAGTTTTCCAGACTGAGGAAACAGCTTCCTTAAGTAAGGGTGTCTCCTGATCCTCTCCCAATTCTCACTGTCAGCTCCCATCAGCATCACTAGCTTGTTGCACTTGTATTCACCTCCACAGTCCTCGCTGCTGCTGATTAGTTCTCTGATTTTCCTTGCCTGTCCCAAAGGAATGCTCAAGTGTGGCTGTCTACCCACTGTTTGCTGTGCTAGCATAACAGCTGCAGCTACTGATAGGTTTATTGATACAGCTCTGTGCATGGCAATGACAAGGCCATGTTAGCTGAGGATGGAGAACTCAGATAATGTCTATTGTTGCTGCTTTTTAGTGGCCGCACAAAAATTCTTTATAAACCAGCAAAGGTTGAAGGCTGAAGGTGCAGCTTCCTTTTTTGAATTAACAATGTACTTTATGTAAGAAAATAAAATCAGGTTCAAAATCCTACTTTTCCTTCTGTACTAAAGGTAGAATTGCATCAAAAAAATATTTGTTCAGTCTGTTCAGACCAAAATCTGGCTTGAAAGCAATCAGCACAGGTTTGTCTGTACTTCCTCATGTGGGCTTGTGCAGAGTTTTTTTTTTTTTTCCCCGAACCTCCTGCAGTCCAAATCTGCAGCCTCTACAGAGCACTAAAATAAATGGGGGAACTGGAATATTTGCCTGCGTTGGTCTGAATGAGGCCTTGATCTTGACCTTTTTAAAAACCTTATTTTTCTCTCAAAAAAGGCTTCTTCACACCGCCGTGCAGCAACTCACCACCTCCAGTCATTTCAATGAGTGAAGGGCGGCAGAGGGGAAGCAATTTCAACTGTGGCGGTACGACCAAGAGGCGGTTGCCACTCATGTAAACACGCACGCTCAGAGTTTACTGTTGAACTTGTGCCACCAGCCGCCTGGCGGCAGCCAAACAGATTACAGGGAACAGAAAATGCAGAAATAGCAGGCATCACGGGCCTGAAAGCAAACATGGAGGAGCTCATAATGTTGTCTGAGCATTTGGAGTTGTACAACACAGCTCTACTATTCAACACAGCTCTACCATTCAACACTGCTCTACAGTTGCCCAAGGACAAACAAACAAACAAACAAAAAGATACAAGATTAGTTTATTTTTTTTGTCCCACATGGGCAATTTGTGCTGCAGCAGACACAAGAGACATAAAAAAACTAAAAAAACATACAGCAATCACAAGTTTTAAAGATACAATAAGCATGATCATCTGTTAATAATAATTATAATAACGATAATAATAAGTGTCCATTGTAGCTCCTTAGTCTGATAAAACTATACAGTCAACATTTCAGTCAACCTGTGGATGACCAATTTGTCAAGTATAAAGGTTTGTTTTTTTTTTCTCTTGCCACGTTTCTTATGCTTTGTGTGTTTCGTCCCAGCGCTTTTGTTCACTGAGGCACCTCCCTGTCATCGCTGCCTGGGACCACAGCAGCAGCAGCTGCTTTTAAAAAACTGGCTTTCTGAGGGGATCCTCCAGCATAGAGGCTGTTTCCAGGGCAGTTCCTGCACGGCAGTGTGAAAAGACTCTAAAAGTTATTTTCTCATTTCAACAAATTCAGCCTTACAATTTGAATTGCCCTCAGAAATGATTTAAACTGTACAGCATTGATATAATTTTATAATTATTCTCACTACACTAAAGAAAGCATACCTTATTTACTATTTGGCACTTCTTAGCAACTTGTCCAAACAACATAATCTAGTCTGTTTCAAGCCAGAAATCGAGACACCTTAAGGTCTTCTTTTACATCCACACAGCTACACTGTTTGTACCACAGCAAATGTGGATGTGCCCTCTTGAGTTGTTTAGCTCACATTCAGTCTTTTCTATGGCAGACGTTGATGTTTTCCTCAACATACACTGATTAATATGCTGTTTTAAAATCTAAACTAAAATTGAATTTCATTTCCAGATTAAAATCACTCATAATTGTTTTGCTTTGTCAATCTGTTGCACAGATACCAAAAATAATTGTACTTATTTTGGTATATTGAAAACCTTCAAAAAAATTGTTTTTTTTTCCCAGTGTATCCAAAAGTTGTTTCAGTTTCTAACTACAAAAAAGAAAAGAGAAAAGAATAAAGTTTTAAATAAATCCAAAAGCCTTAAGTTTTGAATAAACCTTAACTTAAGTTTTAAATAAATCTTTAACTGATTGTATTTCAGATAAATTAAAGCTCTTAGAGGCTTCATTGGATTGGGTGGTAACAGGCATTTTTGGGAATAGGTCCAGGTTCATGTGTATCGATCACAAGGTGAAAAGATGTCAGTCTTTCACAGTGATTTACATTACCTAATAACCCCGGCTCTAAGAAAAAAAAAAAAAAGAAAAAGAGAAAGAAAAGAAAGCAACACAAATACTTAATTGCCAGATGTGCAGCTGTGCACTGTGGTTTGTGTGTTGACTTTATTTCTGACAGCACTGGTCGCAGTAAAAAACTGTATATTGTTGAAAATTGCTGAAAGAAACAAAAAATTGACGGTCAGCAGAACAATGGTACTGTCAAGGCCAAAACTGGGTGGGCGAATAATTTCATTTTGAAGTACAGAAGCATTGCTTAACATCTGCAAGAGATCAGTTAAGTAATAAAAAAGTGACATTTTTTTCCCCTCGAGGATTCTGATTGATGTTCAATAAGTGCAGGAATAGAATACTGCTGCCTCAGTAAAAATCAGGGATGTAAATGAGAAATGATCTTCAATTGTTCTCAAAAGTTTGGTGATGGTGAATTGCTTGGTTATTACATTGCAAATGTCAGATTCATTCTGTCTGATTACAAACTAGAGCATAATTTGAGTTGCACAAGAGTGTAGTGATTCCTCATTAAAGCTGATTTCTCAGCACTTTTCCCAATCAACACGAAAAACTGTGATCCATAGCAAGGAGACAAACAATAATTGAACATTACTTGAAAGCTATATTTGGATCAAGAGTCAAGAATTTTCCGAGCTGGAACTGTAAGTAGTCAGTCATTGTTAGCATCAACATCAGACGGGTGAGGCATCACCCTCTCTTTGTTCAACCTTGATTACAAAAAATGTTAAAACATTTTGTAAAAAAAAGCAATCATTTGCAAATAAACTGTTTTAGAGCTACTTTTTGGAACAGAGGCAGATTTTCTTAAAGTATCCCATAAAGACCGGAACATACTTTCTGGGAAAGTGGTTTCATTCACACTAAAACAATGGAAAGCGCCAGTCTGGCCATGTGTGATATGCAGTGTGCATATTGCAGCAGAATAAACAAAAGACAACAGAGGAAGTTTAAGTGGTTGCACTTCTTTTCTTTGATATGTTTCAGCCAGACTAACGCAGCTACAGCTGAATCCATGTCAACAAGGCAGAGACAACAGGAAAAAAAAATAAAGGTTCTGTAGACATGAATTAGAGCACATTCCTAACGAAATTGCAGGAATTGTATTCTTTTGTTGTTGATGTTGTTGATGATGGGTGAATGAGAAATCTTTCCATTTGAAATGTTGCTGCGAATCAGTGTTTTCCTCAGTAGAACAAGTCAAGTCAAAACATTTTTTTTATTCACACACAGGAAAGAGCACATGTAGTCGGCACGTTTTCAAGGTGGGCAGTCCACGCGGTCAAAAATTTTTGCAAAGTATGAATTGACCTTAAGTATTACAGTGTTTGTCCAAAACATGCTCACCCAACAAGTCAGCTGCTCAGCATCGCGTATTGCTGTTTGCAGCGTTACAGAACAGCCTCACACTAAACCTTGTACTTTAGGAGACAATTAAGAACGCGCATTTTAAGCCAAAAATAGGGAATCAAGTTTGCAGCAGACATGAGATTATTATCTCCTATCATTGCAAAAAGCTAGCTTTTGGGGGCCAGGCTATTTAACTGTGTGGGGCTGGGCTAATCCTGGGCATTTATTTATACTTCAAAGTACTCACTCTGAAATTTACATTGCTAAAACTTAAAAGGTTTGAGCTCAGCAAAACAAAATGGCAGACGTACAAGACATTGCCGGTGCCCCTGTTCCGTCTTTCTTTACCTGTTCTTGAATGTGTTGTAGATGAGGGTGGACAGTGAACTGTACCCAGCATGCTTTTCAGTGTGTCTGAATGTGGTGAACAGTTTGCATTTCTCCAGATAGTAGCTGCTAATAAATATGCCCAAAAGATCTCAAGAGCTCACGCTCAACATTGCACTTCCTTGTTCCTCATCAATACCCCCCAAGCCAGAAGACAATCGAATGACGGATTTTCCGAGAGATTAAGTAACAGAGAGGGACAGACAGAGCCTCCTTCTGCTTTACCTAGATTATGCATATAGGGGGTATACAACTGTAGTTTGAAGTCTGCTCATCATGACTAAGCTTCATTTACATACATCTCATAGATTTAATGCAGCTGAAGCTCTTATGCAGATCAACTAACAGAGGGTGACCGGGTACAGTGAAGGTTCAGGTCCTTCCTTGAGGACATTCTGACGGTTAATTGTTAATGGGCACATGTAAGCTTTTACCTGTATTGAGTCTATGAGTGCCAGCTCAGCTTGGTGTTTGAGAAATGTTTCTTTTTTGTCAAATCAAAGGTCATTCAGAGGTCATCTACTTTTACAACGTGAGGTTTGTGTTAGTATTTCATTTTGCACTTCGGCTCTGATGAAAAAGGGAAGCTGAACTTCTGCCAGTTTGATGGAATTTAAGTTTTCAAAAACACTGTAGTATTTTTTATGCCCCTTAACAAAAGCATTTTCTTTGGATGTCGGTAGGCTCACATAGTAATAATGGATAGTCATTTGCATATCAAGTTTCAGCCTGGTTGCTTGGTGCAAGGCTTTTTAGTTCTCTTTATTACACTGAATGAAACATGTCTCTTCTTTCCAAGGTTAGCTGCCAAAAAAACTTCTACTCTTTCCACTTTTTAGTATCTGCAGTTTGCTTTTTCTAAACTAACACTCTTCAGGTGTAAAATTTACTACATTACCTTCAGAAAACTGAGTGTATTTTTGCTCTTGAAAGCTGATAAAGTTAATAAATTTTGTGTAAATATAATGTAAATGCGACATTGTAGTTTCAAGTGATTGATTTAAGTTGACAAAATGTGTTACTTTTGAAAGATACCTCCATTTCCGGCGGGCACAAATCCTCGCTGACACACAGTGACATTGGTGTGGAGTGAGGCGGTTTGCAGGAAAAGGTGCTGGATGATGGTTTCACAAGAAAAGCCCCGAGGAAGCTCCTGTCCCAGCCAAAGTGATGACACTTCACTCAGTCTGTGAACACTCTCTCATGGAAGTGCTCAGCAGGCGATACATCTGCTTTTATTGACTAAATTGCTACTATCATAAAAATTTCACAGTCCACTCCCCCTCATGGGCATTTACAAGATTTTGTGGTGCAGAGCTCGGTGAGGGAAATAATTCATTTATTGCTCAAAAAATAATTATGCTGAGTGTCCATTTGCATAATAAACTTATATCTTTATTTTCTCGCCACCTCCCATATGCAATATATTTTGTGTCACACATA
>JAPQLA010000013.1:3245860-3255882 GCA_029822935.1 Naso vlamingii | reverse complement strand
CTCTCTCTCTCTCTCTCTCTGGCGCTAGAGAATGTAGATGGCAGATAGCAGGCTAACATGGGGGATGCATTTTTGGTCATTTTGCTGATGGTTCTCCCCCTCATCCCCTCTCACATCCCCTACTGAATATTTATGGTTTGCAGATAATGAATTGCACTGACTTTGATGATCCCCTGACCTTTTCTCAAGTGCCACCATGAGGTTAAGATATGTACTTTTTGAATTAGATATCCCAGGTATTGTTGGATGGACGAAATCTTTGTGCCTTCAAAATGAATTTAAATAGCTTAATTACTTACACTGTCATTTAGCACCACCATTAGGTCAGTTGTATTGAATAGATTTTCATTTATTCAATTCTTTAAATTTGTAATCAAACACCCGTAAAAGTCACTGCAAAATTGATTAGCCTCAGCTGAATTTGTAGCATACTAACACACTAAACAAAGAAAGTAAACATAGTTAATATCACAGTTTTTAAATTATAGCAAATCACAACAAACAACAAATTTCAGGCAAATATTCTGTATATGTGGTGTTATTCTGGTTATTATACTAGCTTGGGCTTTTAAGTCTCAAGAAATCAACCAGAAATATCCAGGAGCAACATCAAATTCACTTTTTTTCCCTTTAGTTGCAGCTTTTTTCACAAGCACTTATCTGCATGAGAAAATGAGAGGTTTGAAAAGTTTGTATTTAGAGTTTTCAAAACTGCACCATAATATGTTTGCAGAATAACTGGCTTGTAAGAAGCATACCATATGTTCTCAGAATCAAAACAACTGATAGCCCTCAATAATTGTTAAATCCAGCTGTGTCTCTCCACCACTACACACTGTACGGCTCACAATGTGCTCATGACTTCACAAGTGGACTATCATTTACTTCCACATGCTTCACATTATTCTGAGACTGCTGTTTTCCCCATTAGGGAGATGAATCCATTCAGTGATGATTTGCATAAACACCTGTCAGTGCTTTGTCTCCCACTGATACCTAATGAATTCCAAGCACTGACTGTTCTTTGCTGTTCATTTCTGCGGCAGTCACAAAAAGTCCTTCCCTGACGCCGGATTGAAGATTTTTTTTCTCACTTCTGCTTTTTTTTAAAAACTGCAACTTGGCAGGTTCATTCAGGATCATGTATCCTTCTGTTCATTTGATTTTGTTCTTTGTGCTAATATGTGCACTGACTTTGCTATGCTTGCAACAAATTGGTCTGAATGATCTATTGATAAAAATCTTCAGTCTGACTCCTGTGTCTTTATTTTAGTTGTTTTTAAGGCGAATTTTCTCATTACTGCTTGATTTATTACAGATCCAGAATGCACAGCAGTGTTAAATTACATTTTATTCTTTATGAAATGTATCATAAAATTGTCTTTAACTGAATAAATACTATTCAATTCTCACTCATTCTGCTCCACTTGATATCTCATTTGCAATTTAAATAGTTTAAAAACATTATATTTCTGATATTATCACAGCATACAGCAAACCCTATGAGAGAGTAGCAGGAGACCAAGGCTTCTGAGGTTTCTGCTTTGATGAGTTGCTTGCTGCCTCACACAGTTTGTTATAAATACTGCCTCAGACTGACTGGCTATAGGAGCCATGCATCACCTGGGCAGATAGGCCAGTAAAGCGATGATGCGTGTGTCCTTGGCATGGGGGGTGAGAAGGGCTCGTAGCTTTTATCTTTGGCAAGCATCAGCAGTGAATAGCCATCACAAGGTCAGCCTTGAAGGTGAAACATCAGTGGAATGCTTTGCCATCATAATTCATTTAGCAGACGTACTGTAAGTGGAATGCATTTGTACAATTTGTTCAAATGAATTTTACTGTTAACATTCACTCAGAGGTATTTGAAAGCTTTGTTCACTGAGTGATGCAACAAACATCAGATGTGGAGGGGAACAAAGGTAAAGCAGTTAGGCACCAACGTTATAGCTCTGTTCATACTGACTGGAGTGTTGCTGGATATTGCTGGTTTTTTGGTGTTGACCTTGTGTGAAAATGAAATATGTATTTCAAGTGTGATTGAGAGAGGGACAATTATTTCTGTCTTGTTTATTCTCTGTTGCTGTCGTACCTGAGCCACATCCCAAGGAGGGTTTGTCTTGAAATAAATGCAATACTTTATGTTTGGGTGAAATTTTTGCAAAGATTTTTTCTTGTTCAATATGTTCATTTTCTGAGAGGAGATGTCCCTCATTCAGATAGTGACCAATGATAGTGGTTTTACAGGCTGCACCCATGTGCTAATACTATTTCTTTTTGGCCATTAAAGGACCATTTCGGTGTTATCACATGTCATTGTCCTTTGTCAAAATTGGACAATTAGGTCACATAAACCCCACCCTTTTTTTTCAAAATAGCTTGATTATAAAATATGGTGTTTGTTTACATTTTGTCCATCAGCGGGATTTCGACTCCCTGTTCTTCTTAGCACTGGCATCCGAGGCTGCCGAGGTGGAAGCCATGGTTCCGAGGAGCCTAGAGGGAAAGCTGCCTTGACGAGGCCTCAGGTTGGGTGAGTGCTAAGAGCTAGCAGGTGTAAGCTGCCAAGCTAGCGGGAAGCGCTCGCCTTAACGCGTTAGCCATCCCGGTAAGAGATAGACTAGGAGGGATGAGCTGCTAGCCGGTCTATAGCTAGCCACATGCCTGTTAGCAGGTGCAAAGCTGCTGGTCTGGCAGGATTAGCTCGTTGTGACGCGTTAGCTGTCCTGGGCTAGAAAAGAACAGACTGACAGGGTGTACTTACCAGTCTGCGATCTTGATGAAATAGAAAATTTCCTCAGCGGTGGAGACGGCAGAACCGTAATCCTGCGCTCGGCGACGATTTCCTTAACGGTTCGTCTGTGAGCGGTTTAGCAGGGGACAGATCTGGTCGAGCTGAGGTGAGCTTGTTGTGATAAATCGCGGGGAAGAAAGCGTGAATGCCGGTTCATTGACTGCAGTATCTTATAAGGGGGAGAGGCGGGCTCTCCTGTCACTGCTGTCATTGGTCTGTCTCTGACAGACGGGGTGTCATTGGAGCTTCCGTGGTTCGATCGCTGAGAGCGCTCTCCTATAGGCTGAGATACCGAACGGAGTTAGAAAGAGAACTTACTTGTTATAAAGAACATCTGCGTCAAAATCCTTCGTCACGGTAATATTTGAGTTAGGAAGGCATCAAATGGTAAATGGACTGATGTATTTTTTTGTAGAATTTTTCTAGTCTTTCAACTACTCAAAGCGCTGTTACAATACAAGTCAGCATTCACCCATTCACACACACATTCACACACTCATGGCAAGGTGACTTCTCTACAAAGAGTCAACTTTCTCGTTAGGAACTCATACACATTCACACACCGATGGCACAGTCATTGGGAGAAATTTGGGGTTCGGTATCTCGCCCAAGGACACTTCAAGATGTAGACCGCAGGGGCCAGAGATTGAGCCACCGACCTTCTGATTGGTAGATGACCCACTCCACCTACAGCCGCCTCTGCACTTGTACTGGACTATTTTATCAGGCGTAATAACTTTCATCTCAAAGGCTCTCGACACCACTCTGTCTCTTGCTCAGCGATTTTGACCAAGTAAACGCAGACGATCTCTTTAGAAGGGTGAATTACCTATATCTAGCAACTCTCACATGTCCTATAGTGTTTCTATACCCTGTTCCAATATGAATGGCAATGAATGGATTTTAGAAATGCAGTCTGAGATCTACTAAAGTAAACACATGGTCAAACTTTAACAACATTTGTAGATGATAGAAGTGATTTCTGCTAATGGTGAGAAGTCATAAATTCACTGGTATGGTCCTTTAAAAAAATACAGCTCTGGTTACTTAATGCAACTTTCACTGCAGATCAGCAACATGGACTACAACAAGTTCACAATTAGGTGGCTACATGATCCGTCAACTTTACTTAAATGAAGTTTTATATTTTTGCAGCTTTAATTATCTTTTCTTCTGAATTTAACCCTTGTTTGGTGTTTGGGTTCTCCATCTGAACCACGTACCTCCACCTAAACAACCCCCAAATATAATTACATTGTTTTTTCATTTGTTTTTCTTCGTCATGTTATATACATTAATGGCAACTAAAGCATTGTTAAAGTATGACTATACTGTGGCAAAAAAGTTAGCAAAACACCATCATTTTATACAGATTTTGTTCATGAATAAGCACTGAAAAGAGCAACTTGAAACATCAAAACTAATATTCTGCACAAATGAATTGCTAATTTGCTGCACATGGGTGGCACCAGAAATTTATCATAATGATCAGTCTCTGAACAGGAAACACCAAATGAATATTTCCATCAACAGGCAAGGGGTAAAACTGATAAATTAGAAATAATTTAGGAATTAAAAACAAGTGAAATTCCTGTAGAAATAAACCTCTGCCATATGCGTTCCTCAAATGAATTAGGGCTTGATCTAACTGAGAAAACCCAGTAGGTTTGAATTAGAGGGGCAAAAGGAAGGTGGCGGCACTTGGCACCGACTCTGTGTTTGCTTAGCTGGTAGTCAGAGCGGCTCGGAAGACAGCAGATGGCTAAACAATAACCAGAAGCAAAATGTGCAGTCCTGAGAGGGACGGGATGAAAGTTGTTGGAGGAGTTGGCATTCAGTAGCTTCCCTTCACCAGTGCCTGGCCTTTTTGATGTGTTCTTCCCTGTGGCTGTGGTCATTCTAAACCAATAAATCATGGTGACAATAAATGCTGTGACATCTGCCACACAGCATCTGATGGCTGACAAAAGTCATCTGTACCCTTGATCTGTGAGGGGAGAAGACAAAAATAATGTGCAGCAGAGAGCCAATGAAACGAGCCACCCCGTGTGCACTACAGCTGATATTGGCAGATCAGTTGGTAAATTAGAGCGAATTGAATCGCCATATCTGTTGTGAATTAGTAATGTCACTACTGCTCAGTTTTGACCTTGACAGCTCAGCTGATGCTCATGAAGACACACATAATGTCAGCGTTCCCCAAAATGATCACAGGAATAACAGTCAAAGGCCTTTTGTGTTCTTGTATGCTTTGATTTTACAACCATCACAGGTGATTTAATCACACAGACCGTTCTTCCAAGCAATAAAACTTAGTATTTAACAGCAGTGTCATAGTCAGTGAACTCTGACAATTCAAACTGTATTTCAGTTTGCTTTTATATTATAGTATTGTCAAAATACCACCAGACATATCCTATTTCAGATCTTATTCTGGAATTAAGCTTCATGCTTTTACTGTTTTGAAAGCATTGCTCTAACATAGCAGTAGCATAGCATGATGAGGCTCACAGGCACACAGGGAACAGATGGGGTTGAGGAAACACCTGGGCAATGGGCTCCACATCGGAAAGGGCGTGCAAAGCCAAATTGTGGCACAAAAAAAATATGAAGACTGCAAGGGATATAAAAAGGAACTGTCACAATGCCCGGCTGTGTCTGTGTCTGAGAACCCAGCATGAGTAAGCTAGTTTTTCTGATCCCGCCATTTCCTAATCTTTCTAAAGCCATTACCTCGAAGCACATAAAAATTTCTGCTTGACTATTGCCGGAGGAGGAGCATACTTGCCAAACTTGAGACTTTAAAAACACAGGAGGACTTTTTTTTTTGTCAAAAAAGGTTGTAGCAGTGTTGACTCTGGACTTGAAGCTGAGATTTGTCTTTGGTGTAATTGCACTAAAATTTCTATAACCTGGTGTGAAGGAACACTACATTTCTGCACCTCTCCCTGCCTCTATTTTCAGACCATCATGGGCTATTTTTGGCTAGTCACGGTAATTTCAAGGAACATGTACTTCTGTTGTTTTCTATTGGCTGCTCTACGCTGTGCTATGCTATGCTACGGCCAGCTTGATTTCCAAATGTTGCCTAACTCACCTGTCTCGCTTTGTTCAACCAAATTGTAGTTGCAGACTTGTTCAGTTCAGTTCAGTTCAGTTCAGTGGGTTTATTTCGAACGTGTGAAAATAATACATTAAGATGCAGAACAAAGCAAAAACATTTAAACACAAAGCACAATATTACCATGTCCATTAACATGTCTTTTCTACTTCTGACTTCCCTCTCTCTGTGTGACAGAGGAAGCAGTTGTAGGTAGAGGTAGAACTGGAAATTTTACTTGCACTTTTCAAAGTATATGTTAATATTTATATACTATGGGAAGCTTGTAAATTTCCTCGAAGTGATAAAACAGTATCATAAACATTTTGTTGATTATTTATCTGAAAAGTAACTATTAGGTTAACTAAAGTTGTAAATGCAGTGAAATGAAAAGTACAATACTTCCCTCTAAAGTGTAGTGTATTATAATTATACTATCAACAATATAAAAGTTTATGCACATCAAGGTTAACTTCAGTGTTTAAGTGATGTGCTATGGTTACTTCCTCAGACTGCATAATGGACATTATAAATTATAGAATAATTACATTATTCCCATTGTTACACTTTGCAAATGCAATTTTTAGGATTATTAGCTCATTTAGCCACAATAGCCAGGTGACGGCAATAGAAAGATGAAAGCAACCCTTTTCAACCACATGAAGCAAACAAGCACGTGTTGACATTCTGCTGTGAGATTGATGTCAAGCACTCATGTATAATTTACACGTTTCCTTGTTTACATTGCATAACATTTATGTTTGCTGACCTAAAAAAAGTGAAAAATCACCTCAACGCTGCCAAAGAAAAATCTCGAGCAGACGAGTTTACACATAGTTTTATAAAGTAGCAGTTCCGTGCCATTACATTCACCTCAGTGCCATCCATCAAGAATGTCAAGCATTACTGCACCAATTTATTAAAAGGATCTGTACTCAAAGCACTCTGCAAACCAAGATAAAAAAAAAAAAAAAATGTCACTTTCATTGAGCGCAGCGATAAATCATCAAAGCTGTCCAAACATTCATTCAGAGGAGAGTTACTGTACAACATGCTGCACGTCAAACTGTCTCTTCTTTGGGGGAAGTATTCATTAATTTTGCCTCATCAATGCTCAACCTCTACTGTTGATCTGCTTCAAAGCTACTTCCTCCTAAGCATCATGGATTACTTTTACAGGGCAATTTTTATAGCAGCAATATTTCTATAAAAGGATGTACAGAATATGAAATCAGTGGCGGTGGGAATCCCGTGAGGCTGCGGGACAGAAGTGGGGTGGGTCTGTGCTGTCAAGGGACCGCTGGCATTTGATATTTCTGTCTGCATCTTGAGAGCTGAAACTAAACAGACTGTGTCCCACGACTTGGAAGAGTTTTCAACTCAAATAAACAAAGCATTAATTTCCATTTATTAATATTAAGTAAAATTGTTGGGTTCTTAACAAGGCTACTGCAGCGTGTATTGAGTGTTTATCCCAGAGATGATGATACAAAAGTTCATTGTTAAGAGGTTACTTCTTGATCTTGCCACATGTCTTTTAAATGTATATGTATGAGGACCCCTGGCACTTGAAAGCAAGCCAACTCAAGTTCCAAGCACGTAATTCCCCCTTAATTAATGTATTTATTCAACAGCATTTTCAAGCTTTGGTGTGCCCTCTCTTTTCAAACTGCCCTTTTTGAAGATGTTGTTATGCACTTAATAGCTCAGATGTGCGTTGTTTTTATTTCTGTTGCAGAGATAACAACAGTGCCTATTTCCATTTTGCAAGGACAAGGAGGAACACGTGATTTAAGATATGCATAAATAGAGACTTAAATTAAGTGCCAGAAATAAATATGTGCAAAGGAGGAAAAAGAAACAGCTTTCTGGTGGGAATCAGAAATGGAGCATGAAGCTTATGAAACAGCAATGCCACAGGCTCATACAATTATCTTTCAATTCCCCTGGCAAAGCAGTGTTATTGTTCCAACAATATTTTCTGCTGAAAAATTTCTGTGAAATTGTTACCAATTTACAAGAGGATCTATTGCATCAGTGTCGAGCGTGTTCTGTTAATAGCAAAGAATCTGATGGCGTGGAGCAGCCACGAGTTGACACAAGGTTGCCCTGCTGAGATGTTTTGAATAAAAATTGTTTACCTGTTGCATATTTAGAAAGACAACTCGTCCTGTACATCCTGTGTACTGAGCATCTAATTTTTAGATGTTAGAAAACAGCATAATGAACTGTGAAGCACACCTCGAAGCAATCCTTTTTTAGTATTGCTTTAAAGTGTTTGTCTAGTCACTCTGAACCTTCAAGTATTAAACAGACCTGTCAGATGAACACAAGCAGCCACCACTGTTGTCAAATGCATTCAAAACATTTAATTCTAAACTGGATGTTTTTTAACACTATTAATAATAAAGAAGTGGAGGTTATTGCAATATTTCATTATTAGTTTTTTTTTTGTTTGTTTGTTTGTTTGTTTTTTTTTAACCGATTAGCTAAGTGTTATAGCAGTATATCCATTGCTTTTACCCATTTCAACCATGTATGAAATGCAACATTTGCATCTATTTATCTTTTACTATCGTCCTTTTTTTATATAATTTACTCACTTCTTTAGCTTTTTCACCTTTTGTCCAATAGGTAGCCTAGCTTACTTTCTTGTCTATTTATTCATTGTTTTTAGCTATTTTAACAGTTCAACCATAACTTTTATCATAACTGTAACATATTTGCTAACTATTTTTAACGCACTCTCAGCCTTTAGTAACAATTTCCCTTCAATTCCCCTGGTTGGGTATCACTGGGCCAAGTCTGGATCTGTGTAAGTAATGGGGTTGAGTTTGCATCTTGTGCACCCTCAGATTTGAACTTTTTTGGGTCCTGAATTTGATAAAACTGTGGCACAACGAACAGAATTTTGTATACTGACAGCTTAAAAGAGACAGCAATTTGTCTGAAAGCCAAAATTGGAGGTCCTTTGCTCTTGAGTAGCACTGACTTTGAATGGTTCTTTCACAACTCTCAATATACAACACAACTGCCACAACAGAACTGATGAGACATGATAGCCTACGCTTTCTGTTTTTGACGGTGAACTGCACATTTCATCATTTTATATCTGACTTTATGTTAATGTTGTTTAAATGTATCTACTGTACTATCACAAATCATTGAACCTTAGATTGTTAGTGTATATTCACGCTTTTTTTTTT
This sequence comes from Naso vlamingii, assembly GCA_029822935.1. Lineage (NCBI taxonomy): Eukaryota > Metazoa > Chordata > Actinopteri > Acanthuriformes > Acanthuridae > Naso > Naso vlamingii. Next base: position 3,246,782 of record JAPQLA010000013.1, on the reverse strand, counting down.
CTTTTTGTCCATTTGCCGTCTGATTCGTGCAGTGCAGACAGCTGGCCCTTCATTGTAGCATCAACTGTAATTATTTTGATTATAATACAAAAGAAACCGTCACCAGCTTTGTGATTCCATCTGACAAACTGTTCTCCCTGTGTTGTTCGCGTGGTCTTTCTGTGATTCGTCTAACGGCTTTCTCAGCAGATTAACACCTACGTGCTGCAGCTCAGCCGGCCAATTTTCACATCTGACTTGCTTGGCTCTGATTTTCAGGTTGTAATATTGTGTCCTTCTCCTCACAATGCTCCAGGGAATGCTTCTCGCTATCCGCGGGGGCGTTTTCCGTTGTAGACGGAGATTGCCCCCGGTCACTGAGGAGGAAGAGAGCCCATTACAGTGTGACCCCAAAGGGTCATTTAGAGGGGGCAATCAATCTCTAGATGAATATGTCCGCTACCTTTTTTAAAAAGGGGAGCACAGGATGTTGTTAAAGTGGTGAGACAAAAAACAGGGTACACTTTAGGGAGAGCAAATCAATTAAGCAAAGCAATTATTGTTATCTCTTGTAATGGAAACAAAGAAGTCATTTCAACTGATTTAAAACAATTTAACACATAATGCCATTGACAACAAGAAAAGAAGCAAATGACTTCATTTAAAAAATGTCTCTAAAGAAATACCCAGGATTTACTGTATCTCCTAGTTAGAGTAGCAATGGGTGTTATTCTGTAGGATGCATTTTATACAATACATCCCTTAAAGCTGAGGTAGGGAACATCAGTCATGCTACAGCAATCAAGCTAGCTGTCGCATGAGACTCCTTGGACAGCAACTCCGCTGCAACTTTTTGCTGTTGCTCATATTTTGTGTGTTGTCAGAGTAAACTGGTCCGTCTCAGCCCAACTCAAGCCGGCTGACGGTGTCGCCTGCAGACACT
>JAPQLA010000013.1:3182232-3192793 GCA_029822935.1 Naso vlamingii | reverse complement strand
ACAAACACAGATATGCATACGCATTTGGATTTATACTGTACATATGTACAAGCAGAAATGCAAGAAAATGCCAAGAAGCCTTTTTTAGTTAGCTGTTTGAGTGACACATGGAATACATATTTTGTATGCTGATTATAGCTGCAACGCTGGTTCAGTAAAAACAAATTCAGATGTTGTTGGGGGAAAATAAGTGCTGAGAATGCTAGATACAATGCAGTCCTGAGACACATCAACATTCTTATGTGATGGAAACAGACATTTGTATTCACTCTGCATTTGCCTTTAGAATAAAAACACAGCTATCCGGGAAATATACATTATATGACAGGCATGCCCTATTACCAAGTAAATGCTGACTGATTATATTTAACATGCAGCACTAGCGAATCACAAATTGCAGACCTGATGTCAAATTGCTCCCGGTGGAATTTAACACTCAATCACCCCACAAATGTGCAACACTGTATGACCAGAATGATAGCCTTATTTACTGGGCAGTGATGTATATGTGTTCCGCTTTTGTGAATGCATTTGTTGACAAGATCTGGCTCCATACATATGAGGCATATGCAAAGGGGTGACGAATTAAAGGGAAAATAAGTGCAGAAACCGGATGATAATGCCCCTATCCAAAGGACATCAGGGGTCACGAATGATTTGATGAGCATGGAAATGATGCTGATCTGATGCCATGACATGGATTTAGGACTTCTTAGAGAAAGCCCTCCACCATCATCCTAAAGAAAGAAAGAAAGAAAGAAGAAGAAGAAGAATTCAGGGAATATCCCCTATAGTTCCAGAGACTTGCATATTTGATCCTAATGCACACTGAATTTGTTCTGGCTGCTTGCAGTGGCCCATCAACCTTCTTAGACACTTCATGTTGTGTTTTTTTTTTTTTTATGTCATTAATTTATTACCCATATTTATTTAAAGTCACAATGTACTACAGTCTGTTCTCATTTTTTTTCCCTGCTTGTGTGATTACAAATTAGCTTTCAGTTTCTCAAAAAGACTCAACTGTCTGTTGAGAAACACATGGGTGCAAATGTCTATGCATTTTACTCTCCAAGTTCTCCATGTTTTGTTAAAGTGTGGTTAATAAGTCCTAAATACCTAAATAATACTAAGTTAAAACCAAAATTGCATCCCATGTTTAAATAAAAATAACAACGTTTTCCATTTTCTGAAAATAATACAAAGAATACATCAAGAAGAAATTCAGTTAGAAAACAACACATATGGAATGTAAAATGGACAAAAGACTTAAAGTCACTTATGAACTGAAAACTCTGGAAAACATCATTCATCCTGTAGTTATATTTAAGTTCTTTATACCCACAGGAAACAAGATTTCTTTGTTCTCTAGGATTATCATGCTCGAAGTTTCAACAACAAAAACAACAACAACAACAAATGAGTATAGAACATATGCATGACCTTTCTGAGTTAAAGACTGTCATGTAAGTGCGTCATTTAAATGGACAAAAAGGACACACCAGTTGTGTCTGTCAAATCTGTTATGAGATCTCAGTCTCAATATTTCAAAATCACCACTTCTCTATTGTGAAGGTGTTTTTTTTAAACAAAAAAACAAAACAAAAACAAAATAATACAAAACCAAACAAACAAAACAAAAACAAAAACAACAACAACAAAAATAGCATGTCCTGGCAGTAACTCCTCTTGCCAGTGGCTGCTGATAGGCTACTTTAGCTCACTGTATCTCTTGCTGATGATACTGTATGATACTGTTGTGTTGTGCAAAAATGTTTCCGTGACATTTGAACATCTACAGTCTTTGAGTGTTTCTTGTAGACAAACCCAACGCCATGACACAGAAAGGTGGTCCTGTTTTTTTCCTGCATCATAACGGTACAATGTAAAAACTAAAAATGTGACCACCTACAAATCCTTTGACATCACAATCAATGAAAGCCTTTCTTTAAAATTGTGTATTTACAATCTTTTAAGGAAAAAATTAAGAAGTTACATATTCTCCTCTTGTTGCTGCCACATTCTTCGCTCTCCTAAACAATAAAGATGTTTTGTCCATGGACAATGTTTATCAACGGGCTCCGAGATTCATAGCTGGTTGTTTGCCCTTCAAAGTCACACATCGCCATCCTCTCTATTCTTTTGGCAGCTGGTCATCATGCATGTGCACAACTTTGCACTGGTATAACTTTATTTATAAATCCATCCTTGGACTGCTGCCCATTTATTTATCCACTTACATGTCTCGTAAAGTTGTGCTGCCGTAGCCTGCGCTCACAGGGCTTCATCTCTCCCTCCATCCCTTCAGTCCGCTCAGAATTTGCCTTCTTCATCTGTGCCCCTTCAATCTGGAACACACTAAAGCAGGAAGTAAAGCCGTCCAGCAAGATTCCCTGTGAGGGTTTTAAACAACTTTTATACAGTCTGCAGAGGGCATCTCTGGGTTTTGCTTTTAAACACAGTATTTAAAGTCTGACTACCATTTTGCACTTATTACTTTTATATATGCTCTCTCCAATCTCTGTATTCAGTGCCCTTTATTGTATTGAGACCCTATGTCCCAATGACATTACCGATTTAAAAATATGTTAAATAAATCAAAAAGTGGGAATTGAAATCATATATTTAGAGAAAGCATCGTCTGAATTAGGGCTCAACCAATGCACACAACGATATAAAATGCTTTTTACAGCATAATTAAAAAAAGATACAGGATAGTTAAACCATTAAGTATTAATGTTTAATGTAATGGATTGCTCAGTGAAAGTTAGTCATCATGCTGAAGAATAAAACCAAATCTTTTCCAGTTACAAGATAAGATGTGATATTACAAACTAAGCCATCTATGTGTAGACATGAACTACTGGAATTATTCCTGAAACCACAAAGCCTAGCTTTGTTCACAAAAGATACATTCCCAGCTAAAAAATATCACCTGAGATTATTCTTAACCCCAAGTTATCTGTGAAGATGTAGCACACGGATGTTAGTGATTTTTTAATTTTTATACAGCTGTGTGTGTGTGTGTGTGTGTGTGTGTGTGTGTGTGTGTATCTATCTGTATTTCTATCTAAATAGATAGAATCATCGTCAAATCCCATCTTATGCATCACTTTTGCTTTGTTTCATTCACCACTCATATTCCAAAATGATACTAATGTTCTTGATCTGTGAACGTGCATTTGGTTTTCTGAAGGTCTGGTTTAATATTACATAAAAAAAGGTTGTGGAAGAAATTGGAATACTTGAAAAAATTCACAGGCTGTAACAGTTAAGTTCCTTTTTTTTTTTTTTTTATTGCTAAGATAAGAAGGTCTCTTCCTTCAAAACAGCATAAATCTAAATCTGCAAACCCTTACAGATAGTTGGAATGCAGTCGATCTACAGCATCTCTAAATATTCTGACATTGAATTAATGCTTACTTAAGTTGCATCTTGGGATTACTTCTCACCATGGGCAAAGAAAATCGTATGAGCACATTCAAATCATAGACAGATTGATTGACACCCCATCAAGCCATGTCCTCACACCATATGCCAACTCATGTTGATAAGCTGCAGGCAATTCATCATAGTCAGAAAGAACACATCCCCAGCCTGCATGCTTTAATGGTTTGTGAACTCTGCAATGCAGCGGAAATATGGGAGTAAACTGAGGGCTGAAGTTACAAACGAGCAAAAATCGGTTCCCAAAGTTGGTTGGATATTTGCTTAATTTTCAAGCTGCTTTTCTACTGTTACTGTCTCATCTGTTCAGCCTGCATTTGGGCTCATGCCAGAGAGCTGTGTTGATGTCAAATCAAATGCGATTATGGCCTCTAAATTTACCATCTGATTGGTCAGATCAGTGAGCAGGAGCGCGAAGTCTTTACTAATTACATTAAACCTCTGAAAATGGAAAGGGCAACAGCGGTTCCAGTCTGCAATGCGGGAGACATTTGCTATGATGAGCATCGTCTATTTCAATATAGATTACACTGATCTACTTAGTGAAATGAGTCAAAAAGATGGTGGACTAATGCAAACTACAATGGGAAATGCTGTTGTAAACAGGTTCATAAAGAAAAACAGCTACACAGAATTCCCTTGTACAATATCCTGCTAAAATTACAATACATAGGTAATATATGTATGAGAAAATTGAATTTGAATGTTGTCCAGAATCATTGTGGATGATGTCACAGATCTCAGACAGCTTGTCATGTTTACCATAGGAGTGGATTTAAAAGCATGACTGCACTCGTGAAAATGGCAACACTCCTCTTTTCAGCAAATGCCAAAAAACGAACATTTGCTTATATTAAAGTGACAAATCCCTCTGGAGGCCCCAGCAGTTATGTCTCCTGTCATTTGTGAGCAAAGTACAGAATGGTGTGATCTTGTTATTGAGCCACAAAGGCTGCACAGAGAGAAGGGCTGGGTGGTTGGATAGGTCAACCAGATGATGGACTAGAGACATTTTATAAAAGAAACATATCACTTTGATCATTCCGAATAGAAAGGGCTGCAACAACAAAGATGGTGCATATCCTGCCTCTTCCCCACAAAAGCCGGTCGCACGTTTTGTTTACAGCCAAACCAGGAAATCATTTAGTCAATCGGCCAAAAGAGTCACAACAGTATTTCTTTAACCCATGTGCATGTGCAGAGAAAGTCTAACCCACTAAAAAAGTTTTTTTTAAATCTGATTTTAGGGCAAAGTTGCTGAACTTTAAGCATTTTTAACAGCACTACCTCCAGATTCTAGTCATGTTGTTTTCCCCTCCCAGTGACCACTGAAAGTAAAGTTATGACTCTCCCTAATCATTTAGATAGGACTCTGGTCTTTCTGTTACAAAATAGCTGCCGGGGGGCGTTGCCAAGATGGCTGCCGAGTGGCAAGACTTGCCTATAAGGACTTTGATTAGACTCGCTAACCTTTTTATGTCCTGTTTCCTCCCAGCAGTCAACATTATTGTTTTGTTTTTGTTTTTAAACTGTAATAATGACTGTAGCCTTCCAATAGTGATGTTAGCCCAGAAAACTGTGCTCTGATTTGTGTTTTAGTTTGTTTTTTGCAATGTTGGCTTGTAATAGTTTTGAAAGTCATTCAGTCAGCAGATCAGAAAATGATACATGCATCTTTAGCAGTATGCAATGTACTTACCAATTTTCAAAAATACAAACATACACATTTCCAATTTGGGTTGTGACCCTCAACTTGGCGAAATACTGATTTAGAGAACTTGTTGACCAGCATTAAAGACAGTGTCTTACCTGTAAATTCCACCAGGACTTAAAGCCGCAGTTAATAACTGTTTTGCTAACAAGCTAATGTTAGCTGTAGCATGAGACTCATTGGAAAGCAACTGCTCTGCAGACGTTTGCACGGGCTTGTGCTAATTTGCTTGCTGTCAGTCTTTCTTTTAAGTCCAATTCAAACCGAGACGAAAGGATTGCAGGGAAAGTTGCTGCAGAGTAAAGTGGTCCTACTCAGCTCGAGCTTGAGTGGACCAGCCAATCAGGACAGAGAGTACAGAGAGCCTCACTGACTGGGCAAATAGAACAGGAAAGACAGGATTTTTTTTCCAATCCTAAATACAGAGGCGTGGGAAAACACAGAGGTCTCAGGATACTCTCAGATCACATCACTTATTAATAGCTGTCTTTGGATATTAGGACTTCTTTTTTTTTTTTTTTCAAATAGAGAACAAAAGTTATTGATGTTTACCCAAAAGTTGCCAACTGCAGCTTTAAGTATAAATTATAACCCTTCATAAATCACGATCTGATTTTTGTCATAGTATTTACTTTCTGCACTGTACTTAGCCTGTTTTGATTTTTGCTGCTTGATCTAATGTGCAAAATGACAAGTCTTGTCCAAATTTGCAGTTAGTGTCTAGAGAGAGAGAGAGAGGAAAAAAAAAAGTGTTGGCTATTTCTAATCCCCGAGAATGTGATGTTAGATTTATTGCCTTCCCTTGCAGGAATTTCACTGGGGGTACACTTTGTTATGACCTTATAGGCCATTCCAGATGATAGATTTTGGTGGTAATAGCCATTTTAATATTACTGTTTGTTACTAAGAGCATCTGAGTCAGCAGGGCATAGCTTCAAAGGCTTAATGGGGCAAAATAAATTGCCACACCAAGGGAAGGATACAGCGCTAATCACACCATTAACATTGAGCCTCAGCCCAAAGTGGCCATGTTTGTTTGAAGTGTCATGAAATGAACTCAGGTCAAATCAAATTAAGGGCATAGGGACCAAATAAATAGAGGAGGATATGTCCCCCTTGGATTTTTGTAAATAGTATTTTTTTCACCCTCAACCTCCTCTCCACAAGATTTTAAAAAAGGGGGATTGTGTGCGTGTCCTTCACCAGATTTCATTGTGTTAAGCAGTCTTTCTGTTCATTCACTTTCATAGGGACTGAGCTGTAAAGCGTTAAGTGTAGTTGTAATTACTTGGAGCCTTTGTTTTATGACTCTCTGGCCAAATAGTCAGCCTTGTCATAGAGGAATCTATTGCAGATTCACTTAGGCTTATAGTGCCATTAGGTTTTATGTGAAGACATTTTCAAGCCCCATTTAGGGCTTTTTGTATATATCCATTATTTTTATATGCAGACAAATCCTACAGAACTATAATATTGCATTCAACAAGTATCATTTTCTAACGGGTGTCATAAAAATGAATTTTGTTCCAAATGATTCATGATGTGGGTGAGCTAGAATTTTCAGCGTGTGTGTTTGTCACAAAAAATGGAATGTCTAATAATAATGGACATGTTGGCTCCTCAAGGACTGCATAGCAACTACGTTAATGCTTTGTAACTGCACACAAACAAACATAAAAGGCTGTGTATTTTGTATCAAGCCAAACAAACAAACATTTTTAAAGTTAACAATCATCAAAGATTTTTTTTTTCTTTTTACATAAAGGCAAACTTTAACAACAGAAATACGACTTTTAAAAGACCTTGGATCTTGTCAAGCAAGTTTTTTTTATTTTTTTTAATTTTATTTATTTATTTTTATTATTATTATTTTTATTCTATTTCTCAGGGGGGGAAAAAAACAACAAAAAAAAAACAGTCAAGGTGAAACCTTGACATTATATTCATTCAGTAGCCTCCAAGGCTCATATCTCCCAAACATAATTGATGCATGTGTCTCTTTAAACTGGGCTTCAGCATGGAGACAAAGATTTGTTGAGTTTGGAAGTGTTGTCTGTTGACCTTCACTTTTATACTGAATGCTGTAAAGTAGGAAATAATAGTTGGAAATTTCTAAAAGAGCCAGGTTAGCTCACAGATTGAGGGAAATAGGACATTAAGTCAAATTAAAAATTTTAGTTGAAAACAATAATCTATCTAACTTTCTGTCCCTCTGTCTATCTATCTAAACAACTTTGTTTGCACTGATTGGCCTTCATATTCACTTATAAATTATTGATTGTAGTCTAATAAACACCTAATATATATATATATATATATATATAATTTATTTATTTATTTTTCAATGCAAATAATTTCTTAAAAAAACAAACAAACAAACAAACAAACAAACAAAAAAAACAGCACTTTTAGACCCGAGGTTTCTGATTTCTAAACTCCTCAACACATTGAAGACTTTTAGCTTTACTAGCACTAGAGCATGCTACAACCTATGATGCTTTCTTTTACTAATGTTTTTTGTAGATTAAACCCATCTGTAGAATATTGAGTGTGGACAACATTTTTCATTTGTTTAATATTATTTTTTTGGTTCATAAATCTGAGGTAGGCAGTTGATCTTTAGTGTCATTGGGAAAAGAAATCCATCATGACCTTTCAACACATTGTAATTCGGGGGTTCTGAAAGAGCACTAAACTTCTGCACCTTTCCTCGGCTCTGTGTTCAGGCTTGAATGAAAATGAAGACTGTAACGGGCACTTTTTGGGCAATCATGGATCATTTCAGAGAGCGTGTGTTCCTATTGGCTGCTCTCGAAGGTAGATGCCTTTTCACATCTCCTCAGCTAGTGAATGCCTGATACGATAACAGAGGAAAAGTTGCCTTTCTAGCTTTAGCAACGACTGCAAACACAGCAAGGCAACCCCCCCCAGTGTCAAGACGTCCAACTAAAAGACAGAGCGATGCAATAAAGCATTAGCCAGGTAAAGGGCGGGTCAGAGCTATGGAGCACAAATGGGAGGGGACAGCACAGTTGCTTCCTTAAGTGTCTCATTGTACAGCTGACTTAATTTCTAGAAGTTGCCATAGCTTGAAGAGAAGTTTAGGAGAATTTTTTTTTTTTGTACGTTAAGCCTTATAATAAGGATATTTACGATCATATACAGTGTAATACAGCATCATGATGATGAACTGTGCAATCCTGAGAGCTGGAATTAGTTGCTGACATCTAGCTAAAAAAGGCTAAAAACAATGGAGGTAAAGGGGCATATCAAGTGCTTCGACAATCCATCAAAAAAGAATGTTTTAAAAGAGGAGATTGTCGCCAAATGTTTAGTGATGTCCTCTCACGCAATGGCATTAAAGCACAGAGTTGAAGAATAGCTGTTAACCCAGAAATGACTTTTGGTTGCTTCAGGAAACTACAAAAAGCCGTTATCAACTTATTAGTCACTGTTTAGGTTCATGTTGTAGTGTTGCTACATGAGAGGACACCACTAAACGCTGGTGGTGTCCTCAACAATAACAGTGATTGTCTCATCATATATAATGAGGGTTTTTCTTCGAATTGTCGAAGTCGCTATGCCTACGTTGGTTTTAGCTGTTTTCAGCCAGCAGTGATGTCAGCAAGAAGCTCCAGCTCTTACGACTGCACCGTTGGTCATAATAATGCTGTATAACATTGTATATGATTGCAAATATCCTTATTATAATGCTTAATGTGCAAAAAAAAAAAAAAAAAAAAAAAAACCTTCTTCAAAGCAACTGAATGCACTTAGCTGAGATTGAGAGAAAGACTAGGTCTAAACCAGGCGTCTTTGTGTGCATGCCCTTTCATCCACATGCCATCTTTTTTGTGACTTTTGCTGCACTTAAAGAATCTTAAATTACTTGCTCTTCTGTAGTTAAATGTTGCCATTAAACATGAATTGCTCCTGCAAATTAGCTGCATGTGGATATAATTCATTGGAGACAGCACTGAATTAGCAGCACTAGTGTCACGGTATGTGAAAATATATTAAACATCACAAAGCTTTGTGTTGTGACTGCAGCATAAACAGCGTGGCACTTGATATCTCTCGTTGGCTAATTGATCTCATAGATTTTCCTGGCATCTAATTGAATGAGCCTCATCCTATTTCACATGTGCCAGATCTGCCTGTTTTGCCTTTTTCTGCCGCTGTGATCTACAAACATCCCAATTGTCCTTGATTGATTGACGGAGGAAGAACAGCCTCTTCATGGTAGTGAAAGTAAGGGCAACATGAATGTATAATGCATTTTTCTCTCACTCTGTTGTTGCCTTGGGTATTCAAATTGTGCTTGCAGGAAAGAGGAAACCAAATCAGGGCTGTGCATAAACTCCCTTTGATTGACTGTTGATGAATTCTTCAGAGATCACTGGAGGTAAACTACTGTATAATGGAAAGGTTGATATTGACAGCTATCCAGTAAAATTCATTCCTGAATCCGGAATTCCCTCCAGGTGGATAAACAAGGATTTCCATTTAGTGCCATGTTAATGAAATATATAAAAGCCGTAACAACGTTGTCTTTCTATTGTAGGAATTCACTTGCTGCATTCTGTCTGTTCAGGCTCCTTTCTCCCTCTAAATATGGCTTGATCTCTGCCTTACAATGAAATATTCATTACTCTCTGGTATTTCCACATCTGATATCCTGCATTTTCACTGAAATCTGAATCTTAATATCCGTGTCAGGAATTATTGGTTTTACATTAAAAACACACAGCAGGGCTTATTCTCCTGAGTGGAGTTGTGTTTTGTGATTTATGAGGATAAGAAATGAATGCAAAGAAACTAATTTCCAACATCTGGAACTCTTGGGAGTGACATTTCATTTGGGACTGAAACAGACTAAAAGCACAGTGCTGTTTTGATGATGAAGGAGGGAACGTGGTGGAAACTGCAGGAGACTGACGGATGCATTTTTATGTCAGATCACTGAGCGATCTTGACTGTAAAATAAACTATACATACCACTCTTTACACTTGTGAAGAAGGTGTTCGTCCATGAAAGCTGCACTTTGTTGTGTTTGTCTCATCGCAAACAGAACAATCTTTTGTTGTTGGCTTAGCAACAATGCCAGCTTGTACTGAATGACTCACTGGCATTTTAGTTTCACTCTTTAAAAGATTTCAACAAGTCTCAGAAAGACATTACATAACATGAAAGTCATTGTTGTGTCTTGAAGCTTTTGTGCAGTCTTTGCTAAACTGGCATTTTGGTTCCTATGAACGTTTAAAATAGTGCTGTGTTGTGGTGAAGTCAACTGAATATTGCAGTGATTTCTCACTGTATCTATCATATTTTGGGCCCATATTTGTTAAGCCCTTTGAAACAAAAGCATAATTATGTCCTAAAAAGAACAACATTTTTATTTATTT
>JAPQLA010000013.1:3129374-3143694 GCA_029822935.1 Naso vlamingii | reverse complement strand
AAAATTTCATCCAAATCCGTCCATAACTTTTCGAGTTATCTTGCTAACAGACAGACGGACAGACAGACAGACAGACAAATAAACCCTGGCGAAAACATTACCTCCTTGGCGGAGGTAATGAGGAAATAACTTGGTGTTTTAATCTGACACTGATGAAAGTATTGTAATCTTTGTATGTTTGCACTATTTGTGGCTATACATTCCCAGAATAAGTGCTGTTGTTCTGCAGCTTCACAGAGGAAAACATTTAATTGGTGATTCATAAGTTGACTCTTACTATAGCCGTTTTTACACAGAGACCCCACGTCAGCACCACGCCGAAAGCTTGCCAGTAACCCGCCTTCCGTTGGTTTAATGTTATTTACACAGAACCAAGTGGAGCGTCTTTAAGCGGTGCCAGTCTGTCACTTTACACAACGAGCTGATTCAAAGGAGGTTTAACAGCATCAGTTTCCCCTGTTTAGGTAAATGCCTGGCATGCACCACAAACAGTAAGACAAACAGTAGATTAAACTGCGTAAAAACGGTCAGAAAACGCTGACCGTAATAACGTAACACAGTCATTAAATCCATCTAGTATAGAGCTGCTTCTGTTGATTCCCTTTAAGCTTAAAATGCCCAACATGCGCCAAAAATCGTGTGTAAGGTTAAGTGTACCAAAATCTCCAGGCTACATGTTTACAGTTGGCCTTTTTTTTACCATGTACATGTGCACATTTTTGGATTTAAAAAAAAAAAAAATGTAAAAAGACGGTGAGTTTTCACAGGTCAACAGGCTGCTGCCTGGAGCTTACTTTTATTTCCTGCTCTCTCAGTCCAGTGAAACTTTAGTCCTTGCACTCATTCCTTTATCTCTTTATCACAATTGAGTTTGATTCTGAAGTTTCAGAGGAGAGTTTGTATAGGGATAAAAATCTGTTTTTTATTTTTTCCCAATCGTTTATGCAATCATGTCCCCTGAACACTTCTGACGTCTACCACGAACAATTAAAGAGGTGATAACACTGCATAAAAAAGTTAGAAAAACTCCGACAGCGATGTAAAACAGTCATAAATGTGCATCCTGTCATATTTCTGTTCAATCCTTCGAATCTGTCTCTCCTCTGAGCAGATAAATGCCTGCGCCTGACCCATCCTACCTGGTTTCCGATTTACACAGGCGTAGCTCGACCCCGGCTCCACTTCTGACTCGGCTCTGACTCAAGTGCAACTCGGACCCCCAACCCTGTGTCCCTGCTGTTTAAACAGACCAGCTAGGAGCATTTAACCCACGCTGAACAGGCTGTGTAAAAGGGGCTTATGAACCGTCACAGGAAATGCAATGCAGTGAGCTTGGGGATAGGTTGCACATCTCAGACCCATGTCATGTGCAACATAAAATCTGCTCTGTGACCTGTACTTGTCACCACATGTAAGTAGAAGGGTCACCAAATCAACCTGGGCTGAAATATCAGGGCAAATTAATGAGCAGCAAACCTATTTAAATGCACTGATGCAAACAGTTTATATTTTTGTTTTCTTGTATGATTTGGGAAAGCAGCCAGCTCACAGAGTGGATGCAGGCCGCTGTTTGCATCAAATATTGGCACTGTCTACTCCTCACTGTGTCGAGCTGACAGGGATTATTCATCCTCTTGGAGTTTTATGAAGTTTGTATTGTCATACAAATCCTCAGGGTGCTAAAATCAGTCAGTGGGCCACATCTTAATCCCTGAGAACATAATGTACATTAGAATTAGCATTAAAATACTCTGCCTGAACATCACTGTGTGTCAAAAAAGCAGATAGAGACGTTGTCAGAGCTTCAGCAGGCAGCACTATTTTGACAGGGGGCAGGGAGAAGCAAAATGCTTGTAATTAGCTGAGTAAAGCCATTTAAATACTTTCATGTGTTTCTGTCATCATCTGTAATTATTAGAATATAAGAAACAATAGTTAAAGTGAAACATGATAAAACGTAGCCTACAGGGCTTATTACCCTTTGAATCAGACACCAGAACCAGTTCTGTTTTGTTTAGTATCAAAACTGCCTCTGCAGTGCTTCTTGTTTGTGTCAAATGGAGGCAAGCTGTCACTCATTCTTTGCTATTTCATCTGTTAAGCACAGTTCAGCTGAAGTCATTGGGTAATAAACTTGACAACAGAACTTTGTGCTCAATGATGCCAAATAATACTGTGACACAAAGCAGCTGAAATTCTATAAAAAGATACTTTCAGGTCAGCTATTCAATATTTTTGTCTATCAAATCAACCTATTTTACTGCAGACGGCAAATCCAGCTCAAGTAATTATATTCTGACCTGTCTAAAGGTGTCCCAAGGCAATAAATAACTGACAAAATAAACAAATAAATAAGGAAAAGCAATAATAATCTCTTTTTAACAGTGTTGTGCTTTGTTGCTCATTTATGAGTCTATTTTCAGCACTGAAATGAAATTATGAGCTAAAAAAATGTTTGCCAGAGGAAGGATGTTGCAAACTAGAGAAATACTGATTGACATTTTGCAATCATTATTTGTTTTTTTTTGTTTTGTTTTTTTTACCATTTGCCTTCAGTCTTTAAGAAAGCCTTGATATTTAAGAGATATTTTATTTATTTATTAATTCATTCACTTATTCATTATTTATTTATTTTAAGTGAGGTTGTATGAGGCATTTATGCCTTGTCAGTGTCTTACCTGCAGGAGATAATGATCAGCTCCCTCTCTGAATGGAAAAGCAGGCACGATCCACCAGCAGGAGAGAGCATATTGCTTTATGCTGCACCTACGGCAACACATCTTTTAGCCACCAACAAGACTACCCACCTAAATATGTCTCTTTATGCAGAAGCTACCGCAGGTACGGCAGTTGTTGCGTGTAGAGACAGAGACATTGTGACGTTGAAGGAATGTAGCGCCAAAAAAAAAATTGGCTGTTTGACGGCAATGTAAAGCGCTAAAAATCTTAAAGTGTAGCATACACGTAAAGGGATTTATTCTATTGGCAAAGACGTGTTGCTGTTGGTACTGTTTACTGCAATACAATACTCTATTTCCTGCCAGCACTGCTTCTCCACACAGAGAGCGAGCTGATTGTTATCTACAGCAGGTAAGACACTGACTTTAAGTGCCTTATACAATCCTGCATTTAAAAAAATAAAATAAAATCTATCTCTGTAACCAATTTTGAATCTCCAGTGAACCATGTGACTTGCCATTTAAAGAGTGTCTGGTCAAAGTTTTAAACTGATTGTGGCCATGTTATTAACACCCCATAATTATATTCAAGCCAGTCTCAGGCCAAAGCGTGAGACGGTGGCGTGTGGAGTGTCACAGTTTGCATCTCCTTGGCAAGAGGGTAGACTCATGTATAAAGGCACAGTTTGAAGGCAATAATGACATAAAGAGTGAGAAAGTGCAACCAGCCCAACGTGGAGGTGGAGGTTGGAAAAAAGTGATGGGTCACACAGAGAAAGTTCACACGGCAGACCACTCTTGCTCTCTAGTAAGGAACATGCTTAGATAACTCTGCCACAGCAAGAGTTCACAATAGCAAGACACAAATCAGTTATGTCATTTTGATACATACTCTTGGTTGACAGCACAGATTGTTTTCAGTAAGTAAATATACCCTAAAGGCTGTTATGCTCAACATACAAATACGCATACGGATACAGAGGCAGCCTTCCAGTCATACTCTGCCTTAATTTCATCTTTATTTCTGTACATTCACCAGAAGCTTATGCGGACGAAACAAAGTAGTGCCTTCAACCACTACTGGAAATTGTGGGGGCGTGACCAGAGCGAGAAACGAGCAAAGAAGAAAATAAAGAGTGAAATACTATGATCTTAAAGGAGAATTATTATACTAATTTGCAGGTCTTTCACTTGGATTTTGAACTCCTATAGAGCAGCTAAACACAACTGACTGAACAATAAAGTCTGTAGATCTTCAGAAAACTGACTCGCGTCCTTTCTCTTCCTTGTATTTTCTGCATTCTCTTGAAACAGGTTGTATCAGTTAATCACTCCGCCCCCTTCCCTCTACACGCCCCGCACTCCGCTGTGCTCACAAACCCTTTACTGACACAAAATAAACACAGCTAGGACACTGATAAAATGTTACTTACAGCTCGTGCTTCTTACTCTTCAACATGACAAAGCAGCAGCAGTTTCGCCATTAATCCAGCTCATGTGATCACTGAGGAAATAAATAAATCCACACAGAATAAATCCACAAGAAACAAGACTCTTAACTTCTGTCTAGTGCTTGCATCTTTAGGAAGCTTTAACAAAGTTAACTGTCCTTCATCCCCCCCCCCCCCAAAAAAAAAAAAAACAAAACAAAACAAAACAAAACAAAACAAACAAAACAAAACAAACT
This sequence comes from Naso vlamingii, assembly GCA_029822935.1. Taxonomy (NCBI): domain Eukaryota; kingdom Metazoa; phylum Chordata; class Actinopteri; order Acanthuriformes; family Acanthuridae; genus Naso; species Naso vlamingii. Next base: position 3,139,329 of record JAPQLA010000013.1, on the reverse strand, counting down.
AACAAACAAAACACTTTACTGGAACTTTACTGGAGCCATCTCAAACAAAGTGCTGACAGTAATCTGTGAAGCAGAGAGAAGAGCACAGGGGTGTCTGAGCAAAGTGTGGGAGGGGGCAGGCACAGCGCTATGTGCATGAGCTGGCATGCCCATAAAAGGAGGTCTAGCACACATTAAGGTCACTGGAAAAACACTGTTTAAAAAAAACACTGTAGAACACAGCATGCAGGGCTCACTTCCAAAGGCACGTACTTCATTATGTGATGCTTTAGTATTGTTTAACATGAGTATCTGACACTCTAACAACATTTATAGGTCAGAAATGACAGAAAAGCATAATAGCTCTCCTTTAAAAGTGCTGTAAGAGGTATTGTCATTTTGTGTGCTATATAGCTCAAAAGTCCGAGGTGTCCCTAACAGAGTGTTGTCAATAACATGGGTCCTCTGCTCTGCAGTGTACAGAAAAGACCTATCATATCAAGACATTTCATGTCAAGAATACGTAGAAGTTTAATCAGCAATGAAAATAACATATATACAGATATTATTCTGCTTGTGTGTAAGAGTATAGCCTCTTTAGTTGGAGTTATGTTGATTCTCTCATCTTGTTTTGGAGCAAGACTCAGGGCCTTTTTCTCTACTTTAGATAAAGAGCAAAATTATAAGTAGCCAATTGATTTTATTTTATTCTCATTTTATTGCTAAACAAGATCAAACTAAAGTAAGCACTACATGAACTAAAGAAAATCTAAAACATGTTACCACCCTGTTCCACTTATCTGTACCCTTGACAAAGGCTTTTGGGAAAGTTTTTGATCGCCTCCAGCTTTCAAACATATCTGGCCTCTTTCCTCTGTATTCCTTACACAGACAAACTAGAGGGAAGTCTGGTTTATGTGAGTGTGCAAGCTGTGCGTCCGTCTAGCCCCAGAAAAAACTGATTGTAGCAATCAAGAGTCAAGGCTAGACCACACGGCAGGAGTCAGGTTCTGGAGAATTGGTTTAAATTTACACACACACACACAGACGCACAGAAACACACAAGTCCAACGTGCCTGTGAGCTGTTCACGTGGAGTTGCACAAGGGGCAGCCGTGCAGACTGCTGTTGTATCAAGCACTTTTATGATGTGAATGGCTGTGTTCATAAACCTGCTCCCCTGCAGCTTCTACCTCTGGCTGATGCTGAACATGAGAATGTGTTGTTGGTCAATTTACCCAGATAAATCAGGGTTAAACTCCTTCTATTGCCTTCTATCGACCAATGCGCTCAATACCATCTCCACTGCACACACACTCTGGGTGCCTTTTGATTGCTAACTTGCCGATTAGGTGTCAGATGGCCCTTTCTGACCACAGCAACCTTTCCTGGAACCAAGGAATCTTTTTAGCAGGTCATGTGCTTCACCTACATTTTGATCACATGAACCTTTTTCCAGTATTTGTTCCTGGAGTGCAGTTCCTGACACGCCAAAGAGTCCCTGCCCCTGAAATATTACTTTCTGTCGACCCAAGAACCAGTAGAGCTTGCTGTATTGAATATCAAACATAAGGCCTGTGAATGCAACAACATGCCAGTCACACTGGAAAGAATCGGCCACTGCTGTCAATTAGAGGACATTAAATGGAAAGTTTGCCACTGACAAAAAGTTTTAAGAAGGAAGCTGTGGGTTGGAATACTCAAAAATAAGCAAGATTAAGAGTGAGTGACAGACTAGGTAGCACCATAACATATACAACACATGTTAATAAGTGATTGAATGGCCAAATTCTATGATGTAAATGAAATCAGCCACAGACTCTGAACAAATTATGGCAAAAATAAACTAATAGAGCTTGTCTGCAATCACCTGCATTTAATAAGGGCTTGTTGCAGTCCATTTTCATTCCATGATCTCATCATTAACAACACTGCAGCACAGTGAAGTTGTGGTTAGCACTGTTGCCTCACAGCAAGAAGGTTCTGGGTTCAATTCCTGGCTGGGGCAGGCCCTTTCTATGTGGAGTTTCCATGTTCTCTCTGCGTGGTTTTCTCATGCAAGTGCTTCAGTTTCTTTCAAAACATATATATACATCTATCTCCAGTTAGTACCCTTGACTGAGGCACTGGCTGAGAATCTGGTGTTGGTGAATCTGGTGTTGGTTCCTTGGCACTGTGCTGTTGCTGCCCACTGCTCCTCAGGGGTGGGTTAAATGCAGAGACCAAATTTCACTGTACGCTTATAGAGGCCCCTATGTCACAATATTCAGTTATAATTATTTACATGGCATATGATTCCTGAAGATATTCTTCGTAAGACATATTCAGAGACGATCTCCCCCCTCACGGATGCATTTATTTCAACCTCTAATACATGAAAAGCATACCAGCAAATCCTTACATGTAAAAAATTAATAGGGCAATCACTAGCATAATGATGGCATACCTGCAACAAGCCTTCTGGACCTTATCATACCAGGCCTTCACTGTGCTAGACTTCTGTCATCATGTGCTTAATGTCGTCAAATCACATGTGCATAGCTCCAAATCTAATTGGTTAACATTAGGAAAAAGAACACTGTTTAGGGTAGAATATTTATCTATGTGTACTTGTGTATGTATTTTGCTAAATGCAACATGTCCTCATAACTCCAAAAACAATATTTTAACTGCTGGAGAGCATCAGCAACCGAAGCAAGTCATCATAGAACTTTAGTTACATCTTGTAACTACTATGTAACTCTGTGAAAGGGTTGCAGTTTGGTTAGGTAGTAAAACTTAATTTAATTTTAAAAAAGATCAAAGTTGAGGTTGATATAAGTACATTTGTAATCTAATTTATGTTTTAGATATATATTATCTTACATAAATCATATAAATTGCTGCATTTGCAGTACATTTGCTTAAACATAAGAATAGGTCATAATAGGACGCTTACACAGACAACCTAATTATTCAGCCATTTTTTTTCTGGGGACACTGGGATGTAATGCAGACGTAAACACTTTGCATGAACATGTGTGAACACTATGTGAGAGGACAAGTTCATAGGGGCTCTTATCATGAAAGTCAGTATCAGTAATAATCCCCACACAAAACAAAAAGCAAAAACAGCACCCTACACTTAAAGTGTCAGTTAAAAAAATGCCAATAAAACAAAAAAGATAAAAAGCAGGAAGGACACCAGCATGACCGAGTGTGGAATGACTGCTGTGCAAAGCTGGGACACAGGTTTAATACGGATAATAACGTGAAGTAACTTTATCTCTGCTATCCCCACCCTTACAGCAGACCCACACAGGCAAGGTGAGGCATAATTGATTGAAAGCTTTTCTCCAAATTCTTTGGGTCCCCTCATGGTCGCCATTATATTGGTGAGGACATAACTGAAGAGTGCTGACAGCTTCCTCTCCCGTCGTTCCTGTCTGCTGGGTAGTTCTCTCAACTGATCATCCCACCCCACTGAGAACGAAATCAAACCCGAGGTGGCTCTCCTCTATCTACTGTCATTTCTCATTAAAGAGATATGAATCATTCCTGACACCGTGTAATTGGTAGATGGTAATTTCTGAGAGGAAATTCTGGGAGTGCGGGGAGAAATCACACTTTGGATTTGAGATCGGAAGGATTATGACATGAAGCAAAGACTGGAGCTTAACTGCCTCTTCCTACTGTCTCTTTTATTGTATCTGATAGCCAGGAATTCCACTTACTCAGGAATCAGAGACACTGGTTATCGAGGTACCCTCAAATAATGACACCACTGGGATTTAATATCAGTTGCTATATATCATCTGTGTCTTTTAAAGTCTGATTTCACAAAGGAAACATTTCCATTGATTTACCCTTAAAAGGAAGGCTCAGTTGGCCTTTATTTCTTTCAGAAAAATCACTAGGGAACAGAGAAGGCTTGTGTAAATGTGATTTATTTTATTTATGGATTTCTTGTTTGCTGATTGAATCCAAATAACATTTGCAATGATCACCAAGATTTCCAACTCTGATTAAAGTCACTCATTAATCAACTGCCCTTAATGTAAATTAACATTAACATTGCAGTATAGAGATAAAAAGAGAGATAAAAAGACTGGGGCCCTGGCAATTAGGAACTTATTGCTGCACAAAGACCCCCAGAGGGAAGATAGCCATAATAGTGAGAAGCTTAATTGGTGTTCAGGTTGGTTTTTCATTCGTTAGCTTACCAGAGCACCAGATATATGCCAATCTGCAACCTCTCCTTAAACTTAATCTGGAGTTAATCAGCTGTCTGACACTTTCTGAAGAAGCGTCTATTTTCATAACCTGCATGTATTAACCATTTTTCACCTCTTTGTATCACTGGCTGTGGTTGCTCTGTGGCAAGCCAGGCTGATGAGTGCCTTATGTTCTGTTTGCAAAAACTGAGTATGGAGGCTAGATTTAATTTCAGAAATCTGATGGACGCATTTCAATAGTGCAAAGTTGAAGCTTGCCTCAGCATCACAACTCTTTTAGCACAGCAGGCGGTACCACCGGGAGGCCTCTTGGAGTTTTGGATGTGTGTATAATAATAACTAATTATAAAATATGAGAAACAAATATTTTACAAAATAAAGTAATCCAAATGTGTTTTGGATTGCTCATTTCCCTTCCTAACAAAAGCACAAAACCATATTGTGTTCATCCAACATATCTTGCTAGTCAGGAAGTAGCATTCAGTTGTGCCTCAAGAGATGATCAAACAGGTTTGTTTGTTTGTTTCGTATTTTACAATGTCATGGACAATCTTCATTAATTGATTATAACAATATCAGTAACCTAAATGCGGCAAGTCAGCTTTGACCTGCATGGCTAATTTCCAGGTGATGTCCTCATCCATCTGACAATAGTCACCAAAACATTATATCACAAGTACATCTGTCTGATGCAAATTTTAAATAGTGTTAATTTTTTTTAATGAGTGCATGTTCTAACCCTCAACCCGCTCCGTAGTTTGAGAAATCAGGAAGTGATGCAGCCACCACCATAGACATAGCCTTCGTACAAGATACTCAACTAAAGACAAGAAAGCTTAAGTGGAGTAGTAATATACATTCTGGACAGCATTTGTCATAGTCTGTATTATATTGGGACACTATTATAAGATTACCAGTGAGTATTAGCAGTGACAGCGGCTTAAACTGCTCCATGTTTTTGTGCTGGTTGGTTGCAGTCAGCTGTTAGCTTCCAGACTAACTCCGCTAACACCACCTCATTTAAATCACTCAGCAAATCCATTTTCAGAAACCATGTTGTACTCTGTACAATTATAGTGAGACTATTATAGTGTGGTCTGACTCCTGAATGTTGGCTGGGTGTTTAATATGACACTTATGACTGACACTCAATAAGACAAGACCAAAGGAGCTGCTGTTGTTGTTGCTACAACAACAACAGCAACAGACATGTGCAATGTAGCGCTGATTACAACAGACAAGACGTAGCAGAGCACCGAGTGCTCAGTCAGAGTATATTACATTATTTGTCATTGTTTTGAACTGCTGCAATAATAATATACATGCATATGCATAAAGTAAGCATATTTGTTCACTCTCATGTTAAGAGTATTAAAAACTCAAAAAATATCCCTTCAAGGTACATTCAGAACTGCAAAAAAGGTGCAATCGATTTTTGCAATTAATCGCGAGTTTACTATGAAAATCATGTGATTAATGCGATTTAATTGTTTAATCAATGGACAACACTAATCACAAGACATGTAAAAGAGTAAATGAGAAGACAAGAAGACATAGCAGTCAAGACACCACTACCACTATTGAAGAAACACAAAGATGTTTAAAGGCCTCGTGAAACCAAAGTCAGAATACAGAGAGTAGAGTAGAGTTGGTTCTGTATTTTGACATGTTCTGGGCAAAAACAGGCCATGTCACAGATACTGACTGACGTTCACAGTAGCCAATAGGACTATATCTGCCCCCCTCCCAGTCACGCTAATGCTAACATTAATGAAGACAGCCTCGTCTGTGTTGTGGAGGACTTCTAGCAACCACCTTTACCTACGCTTATGGATTTTACCGACAAATTGGACGGGGATGAAATGTTTTTGGAGTCTGTCTGTAGCTATTTGTTTGAACTATTTGCTGCTGGTGAAGGAGACACGTGGGCTCATCCCTCTGATAGAGCCGAGGCATACCAACTGTGGGCTTGTATATTATTTGAAAAAAACAAGAAAGCATTTTTATTGGACTAATAGTTAGAAATGCTCTGAGTGCAGAATAAGCCATCAAAAATTTATAAATGTTGTCCAGTGAGAGAAAAGACTAGATTTCGATGTGAAAGTACTTTAAAAAAAATGTTTGTTTGTTCATTTTAAACATACATGAAATACACGAACAGCACAGGAGTAAAAATGGGAAAAAAAAACAAAACAGTATTTCTTACTTCATGGAGTCTGAGTAAAATATCTCAGGCTTTATTAGCTAACTAGCAAACTAGCCATCAGACAGGTATGTTAACAGGAACATGCAGAAGCTTTTAGCTAATCTGATCATCCGGACATACAAACAAGCTGATCAGTGGCACATGATTTAACCATGTCTATTCATTGCAGTTAGTCACAGTCAACAGGCGTGTCATCCATCACTGTCATGACAGCTACAGCAGGCTTACACACAAGGACTTCCAACATAGCAACACTACAAAGTGTATGTCATCTGAAATCCTTCTTATGTGCTGCTGGCATTTAGAGTTTTTTGCAGGATTTGACATTTTACATCACCATTTGAATGGAGATGCTACCACAAGCAATGCTCTTTCTTTCTGTTCATTCTTCAAAGACTGCAAGTTGGTTGCAAAATAGAAAAAAAAAAAAAAAAGGTATTAAATCTGTGCATTTGTTCAAATTCCTTTCCAGTTTGGGCTGTTTGCTGCTGAGGATCTGATATATACCTGCTTGAACCTCCCTTTGGGAAAGAACTTGCTGTGGGATTCGGCACCATTTCCAGCAAAGCATTAATTAAGTACATAGTGTGTAAAATGTAGGGGGAAAAAGGCGCTGGTCTTGAAAAATGAAGAACTGGATCTTTTATGAAACAGTTTGATGAAAGAGTAAACAGATACTCACTGGCTCCCGTTGTTTAAACTTTTAATAAATAAATAAATGTTACAATAAACTGAACTTCTCTTGCCCCACTTTTATTTCAGCAGCAAAACAGAACATATCACGTGGGCAACATTTACATATAGTCAAATTTAATTCACAACTTTCTTATACTGCTGTCCTAGCATGAACACATACATACAAAACAAAAAACTTGCAAATTTTGCAAATTTGCAAAAATTGAATATGCCAAGTGAGCAAATTAAGCAGGATATGTATAAGGGGACTACTCTACAAACTCAAAAGGTTCCTGGAAATGGAGTAGATAACATATTGTAAAGACGGACTGATTTTTTTCAAATAACATCGATAATTTAGATGAATGCATGGTCAACCTGGCAAAAGCCTAACACAGTGAATAAATACATAGATCACAAACTAATGAATTTAGAATGCAGTTTTGTTTTGTTTTTTTTAAGTTCAATCAATAGGATCAATATGAAACATCAACTGGATAAACAGTGACAGAGAGAACAGCAATAAATGACAAAATACAAAAGATGTTTTCTTGTGATTTAATCAAGGCTTGCTGTTACAGTTGTAGGCAAATACAATCATCCCCTTTTTTCTCTGAACAGCACCTGATGTAACTTTAGCAATCCATTCAAAACTAGTTAGAATTGTTTGCAAGGGCACACAGATAAATGTGATTTAAATAATTATGTCACAGTCACTTATAGGATCCCCTGACAATGCGCAGCCACCACATTGTGCAGTGGTCAATCTCCTCAAACTAAGCTTCTGTCCGACCAAAGTTCCTAATGCAATACTGAAGAGAGAAACAAAAAAAAATAAAAAAATAAAAAATTATAATGAGCCCAGACAATCTAACCCTTACACAATGGTTCATTGACATTATTAGAAGTAAATAAAGTAATTACCCATCCTGCAGTTCCTGCATATAAATAGACATCATTATAGAGAACAGTGGATGAGTTTGCTGAGCATTTCTACCTTTGGTGGTAAGCGATTTTGATCTAAATTGATTGCTATGGGATTATCCAGATTTATTAAATATTAAGGCATTGACTTCCACTAATGTAGATAATTAGGGTTTATTCAAAGTCAAAATGAAATTGGCATAAAATGTGCATGGAAAGTGATTCATTACTGAGCTACTAGTCAATTCATCAATTATGATTTTCATTACATATCATAATTAAGAATGCTCAAGCTGAATTGATGTAGTTTAAAACTCTCATTAGCCAGTTATTTGGATTAACAAATACACATTTTGAAAATGCGCTGAACAGGGAATAATATAAGATAAGTCACAGCAGCTTGAGCTCAGTGCTTATTGGAATTTACACATGTAGTGATCATAGAAGGGGAGATTTAACACACGCCAACTGCACAGAGGGCACAATGTCAGCTGGAAAGAAGAGGAAGACATAAATTACTGGAGCAACATAATAATCACATTTTACACTTTCTGGTGGTGGAGGCTGATAATAGATTTGATGCAGATACTAATATTGATTTTTGAGATTTACAGAAACCTGATGTCAGCGCAAAGGCTGCTTTTTTTTTTTTTTTTTTTTTTTAATCTAAACACACAAGTGCCTCAGTGCATAGGCTGTGACTAAGATACTGTATGTACAAAGTCATAAATTTCATATTTGAAAATAAACAGTGCTTTCTGTCAGACGAACTCTGGCATTTCCTGCCCTCCTGCCCCTTATTGATCGATATGTAAGCCTTTACAACAGGACTGATATATTAGCCCATCCAATTTATTGGTATAGCTTTAGTTTAGCTCAATAACAGACTGTTATTTCATCATGTTTTGAATCTAATGCTTCTGTAAAACTCTATGAAATGTATATACTAAAGCTGACTTTTGACCAAATAAATTTAATGTGCAAAATTAATGGTTTATGCACAGAGTTCCACTATAGATTCTATTGGCTATATAGTAGAACATGTCCCTAAGTGACAAGTCCTAAGTGGGTTGTTTGCTAGTTACTCCCACAGTTGGAAAATACTTGCTACGGGCATTCATAGACCTTCAATAAAGTTGGTTTGTCACATGAATTTGCACACAAGTGAAACTGTTTAATATACAGGACTTAATAAAAGCATTACGTAAGTCAAAAGAGTCATTCTTGACTTTTGGTCTCATACAGGACATGAAAAAAAGTAAAAAAAGTAACAGCCTTTGAGTGTAAAACGCAAAAACAAGCTCTCCAAAATTGTCAAAACTGCAGCAAAGGTGATTGACAAGCAGTGTTTTGGAGTATATAGTATGGCCCGAATGATTTGTGATTTTTGCGCCTGTTACCGACACCAATTATTGGGAGTAAGAAAATTCCGATATGTTATATATATTGGCTGATATTGTACATATATAATATCAGCTGAATGTGATTATCAGGTACTTGTGACAAAGATAGGTAATGGAGACAGGAAATCTTTCATCTTAAACTTTATTTCAAACATCAGCGCACTGAAGAGTAAACACTGCTCTTTTTAGTTGTTAAATACACACCTGTAATTACACATTTTTAAATCACTATTCCTAGCACCTTTTCCAGCCTTAAAAAAAGTTTTAATATCGGCACATATTGGTGAACCCTACGCCGATACTGATATATCTGCAACAGCCCAACATCGGCCGATAATATCAGCCAACCGATATATCGGTCGGGCCTTAGTATATAGTCACCTGAAACAAAGTTACATGATTTATAAACAAAAAAATGTAACTGTAATTAGTTACAGTTACTGAGAAAGAATATGTAATTAAATTAGAGTTACTAATGAAAATGTCAATGATTACAAAAGGGGTTACATCTAAATATTTTCTGTAAAAAGCTTAGGCTATATGTTAAAATATATA
>JAPQLA010000013.1:3113240-3129274 GCA_029822935.1 Naso vlamingii | reverse complement strand
AAGCACTAATGGATGAGATGTTTATCCCAGATTTTTAAATACATCACAATGTGAGTGTGTGTGTGTGTGTGTGTGTGTGCGTGTGTGTGTGTGTGTGTGTGTGTGTGTTGTTGTTGTTGTTGTTGTTGATTTGCATGTTTTTGATGTGCACAGTGTCTTCTTTTGCCATTTCCAGTCAAGGCTGTTTAGTAAAGTTTTATGATGTTCTGATGCTTTTAATTGGTTCTCTTGTTTGAATTTGCAGCCCCACATCTGCCATTAACACTGCCTGGTTTAAACATTTGAAAATGGTTAACAAAAAAACATTCACTGAAAACATTCATTGGAAAGTCAGGAAAGTAATCAAAAAATGATCAAATGAAATAAATTACATTACTTTGATAATGTAATGGTTACATTACTTATTACATTTTGAATATAGTAACCAATAATCTGTAACCCATTACATTTCCAAAGTAACCTTCCAAACCCTGTTGGCAAGCCACAAAAACGACTTTGTTCTATACTGGACAGTTCAGTACACAGGAAGGCAAAATAGAGAACTAAAAATACCTCACACCCTCTGCACTCAGAGCTCAAGTTGTTTGAGTTCAGGGTCCCAAGGGCAAGCCGGAACATATATAAGAAGTCTTTTATTCCCCAAGCCATACAGGCACTGAACAAATAATGACAGCAGCAGGGAACACTTGTATCTGGCTGGATTTGTACTAAACTGTGTTCTATTTTTGTATGCTTTTAATGTGTGGTACGCTTTTAATGGTGTGCTGTGCTTGTGTTGTATGTTTTTTGTTAACTGTGCTACTGTGTGTAGTGTTGCAATTTCGTTGTACCCGAGACAAGTCGAAGGAAAATTTTCACTGAGGTGGACAATGAAGTTTATCTAAGTCCTTTGATTGACTCATCCATCCATCCACCCTGACTTAATTCCTATACAGTCTTTGTTGCTCTGTCTAAGTCAGCTTACTTGCTTCTTTGCTCCTGTCATGAAATTCACGGCCTCTAGAGCTCACCACTTAACACGTAATGCATTTGTGGGTTGCAATAAGCTGCTTGCATTGACATTATTCATGCCATTTTTTGAACCAAAAATTAAGTCTAAAACAAAAATAGTCAATACTAATACAAGACCCCCCAACTGTACGCTGTGCCAGTTCCATCTCCTAAGTGGGCGGAGTCACGTCTCCCATGGAGACAGCTGGGAACCACCATCCCTCTGCCTCGACTGGAAGTGTTACTAACATCGTATGAATGGATTAAAGCAGATGGATTTTGTGTTGCATGGTATTTGTTTGGTGTAAGTTTGAACTTTTAATTCATGGTTTCACCTATAAGACCATTTAAATGTCTGTTTATGTCCATTGTGAAGCGAGGCAGGAAGCACCGGTTCCCAGATTTCGTGAGAACATGTTGCTAAGACGGAGACATTTCTCAAACCAAGTTAATTTTCTTCTGATATGTGTGTCTGAAAAATGCCATTTTTGTGTCAGAATGTTTGGAAGATATGTGTCTTGTGAAAAATGAGACCAATCTATCTTGGTGACGACGGGGCGAAAGAATTGGTCATAATCTGTGATCACATTCATTTCTGCCATAGGAATGAATGGACTCAAGGCTGCTTCTAGTCTCCTAAAGGGGCGGGGCCGTGGCGAAACCCAGTGACACTGACACAGGAAATGAACGATCAGTGAGACTTTCAATTAACCATCTCTGTATAAAAGTAGGTAAGAAATTACAACCTACACTGAGGTGTAAAGTGTTGACATGATGATTGTCGATTGGAAATATTTTGTGCCTGTGCTGAAGTTATATGGCCCTAGCTCTCAGAATAAATCATATTCTGGAGATCAGGTGAACATTACATTTGAACCTGAGGTTTGCAGGGTTGAGCACCATGGCAACAGTAGCAAAAAACTGCTTGAGCACCTTCTTATGAAGTGCAGAGTGCAGCTTTAAGAGAAGGAGAACAGTCTGTGAAGACGCTGGTGGCACATCCCCACATTACAGACTTGGCAAGGACCTGAGTGCCTTGCTCCTGGTTGTGATTGGTGATTAGTAAATGTTTTGTCCCCACCACAGATCTGGTTAATGGGACTGTAGATTCCCCTGCTGGTGCTTGGGAGTTAATCACATAACAATGGGTTGCAGAGGAGAGGGAGGAATGGTAAGGGTGAAAAGGGATGGGGTTGGATGGTGCTTCTCTAGACAAGGTCCCAAGTTTAATTGCCTTTGGATAATCTTATTGTCTGGTGGTCTCTCCCCATCCCACAGTGTGTTCAGAGGTGGGTTTTAGAAGTCAAGTTGCTCAGAAAGGCTGTTGATTCAGAGAAAATCTGGGACTAGGAATGGCCAAGATGAGCTAAAAAAAAGATGGATGCTAAGTGTTACATTTATTTCCTATCGTGGAAACGTTTTTTTGTTTTGTTTTATTTCTAACGGATTCAAATTTGTTTAGATTATTTCTGTTGTGAAACATAAATAACAGACCATTCTGATACAACCTTTTTTGTCTAGTGAATAAACCGCTTTTTTTTAATTCATAAGGATCAAAATGACCGCTTTGTACTCTTACAAAATATAACATGTTTCATGAATAAGATCAAAGAAACCCTGTGCTCAGACATATAAGCAGGTTCCTAAAGTACCGAAGCAAACATTTTGGTTGTCGAACTGGAAAAGGAACATTTATCAGAAATCTTTTCAGTCACATCACACACTTGAGACATGAACACCAAAAAATAAACAAATTACCTGCATTTAAATGTAGATCAACTTTTTTCAACTTGCATATTGGCTACTAAAGCTCAATTGTGAATGGTTAATACACTGTACTCTGCTTTTAATACAAAAATCTAGTCCTTAGCCTCCAGATTCTGTATTCAATGCAGGTGTATTTTCAAAAGAGATTAGTGCTGTCGTATGCATGTCATTTTTAGCAGCACTTGCAGCTTTATAATATCAGTATCAGTGCCACCAGGATCAAAACAAAGAGTTAAAGACAAAGCAATACATGCATTAAAAAAAACAACAACAAACAAACAGAAAAAACACTTGCAAAAACTGATACATGTGCAGCCACTGTGATATGTTTTGTAAAGTTAGCACTGCTGCCTCACAGCAATAAGGTCCTGAGTTCGAATCCAGGTGCGCTTATCTATCATCAGGAGGGTCCTGGGTTCGATACCCAGCTTTCTGTGTGGAGTTTGCACGTTCTCCCCGTGTCTACGTGGCTTTCATCTGCATGCTCCAGTTTCCTCCCACCATCAAAACATGCATGTTAGGCACATTAGGTTAGCTTGGCCCAATGCAGCGGTGCGCTCGGTCGCAGCGCACAGAACTAACCCTTCACTCTAACCTCACAATTTGGTTGTACAAATCATTGCATAGTGACAATAAAGTTGCTTTACCTTTACTTATCTGTAAAATATGTTTCTTTGAAGAGTAAAACCATGGGCAGAGTTTTAACCTGGGACTGGGATCAAGATGATCATTATCAAATCATCAATATTGTTTAATTTTGTTCTTGTTAAGAATATAGTGTAATTGAGTATATGTGGAATTTCTGCTACAGTTACTGTACAGGGCAGTAATTACAAAACATTACAGGTAATAATAATAATTGTCCATATGAGGTTTCACAATTGCTGTGTTGTTGCCCCATTTTGCTTTGTAGCAAAGGTGTAACATTTCATGTCACTTTCACTTCTGTCAGCTGCTCCTCTTGCTTCTCAGTTGCTTCTGTTTAACCCATAAATGCCCACAGACCTGAACGGAATGAAGGGTGCATAAAAAGAGATAGTGGCTATTTAAAAAAAAAACCAAAAACTTTTGTACAGGCTTACTACGAGTCTGGTGTTTACATGACCAAACAACCCTAAAATAATGAAGCAAATAACACGCTGGTTTTTTGTTGTTGTTGTTGTTGTTATAATACCCTGTTCATGACCTCCATTAAAAATACACTAAGTTGCTTGCTTGATCCATGTTTTTCTCATATTAGTCTTATAATTGCTTCAGCATTAGAGTGTCACTTTATAAACACAGGCAGAGTAAACACAAACATTTTCAGCTTTATTATTAAATTGCTGTCAATTACTTTTTCACTTTTTTTCTCTTGTGGTGTGTTATTGGGATTTATTCATTTTAACAAAAGCTCATTTCTGGCACAGTGTGGATTTCCAGTAAAACATACATGTATTCATGTAACATGTGAGGAGTTGTTGCCCTCATGCTGCCGCCAATCCAGTATCAAGAAACATGCCAGCTGGTTGATCGTAATTACGACCTCAGATTGTTGTCTGGTCCAGCTTGGACAAACCAGCAGACAAATGCTGGCAGAAGTTTCTTTTCTCAACATCAGACTCTCAGGGGCTGCCAAGTCCAGTAAGCCATCAGTCAGTCATTGTGTCCTGTCAGAGCCATTCGTGTCCTTGAAAATTAAGTTTTCTCAGATGTAAAAACACCAAACATTTATTAGCATTTGATGAAATCTGTGGCTTATCAAATTAGGTGCAGGTGAACTGACTAACTTTTTGAAAACAAGTTATTGTTATTGCATTAAACAGGTCATCCCATTTGTTAGCTATGGCACACTGTAATGCATTCTTTGCTGTTAAATAAGCATTTTAAACGCTTATCACGAGCAAGTGAAAGTGTATGTTTCACTTATTTAAAACAAATTTAGGTCTGTCTTGACTGTGCTTAAATTGTTTGTATTTTGGGCACTCAAAAATAAAGATAACTAAAAATAAGGATGTGTTTCTTTAAGGTCTTTTACATGTATCACCTTGTTGATGTGATATTCACAAATTTGATTAATTGAAATGTTTTACCCAAGCTGCATTCTCAGACTTTTAACATTAAGCGCTATTTTTATAACACTTTTAATGGCTGCAGTATTAGAATATATCACAGAGTTCATGACTGTTTTACTAAGTAATAAAAAGGAAACTTAGGTCTGCTGTTTCTGTGATCAGCATTTTAAATGAGCACTCTCCTCATCTACCTTCAGATTAGTTGTATGGTGGCCTAATGCTAATTAGTATTGTTGTCACATTTGCAATAAAAAGGGGATGTCTGTACTCTCTGTGGATTATGCAGGGCTAAAGGTTGAAGTAAACATTACATAATTACAGCAGTGGAGTTTTACCTTTAACCTGTGCAGAATCACAGCAATGAATTTAGCTTTTTAATTGGTATTGCCAAGAAATATGTCCAGAATATCTGCAGAATTCTGACTGGATGGTCTTTTTTGTTTTCCATTTATTCATTTATTTAAAGAAACGCTATGTTACTTTGACCACAACCTGTGGCTTCGAAAAACGAAACTTATTCAATATGTTGCACAAAAGAGCAATTTTAGTAACACAAGGAGAAAATGTCCTCTGGCTTTCCCTCTGATGCCACTGTTTTGCCTCAACTCTGTGATTTACGGAGGTTCCTGAAAGCAACGTAGGCTGACGAAGCTGCAGCTGCAGCAGCAGCGGGTAGTTGTTGGGGACAGCTTCGCTAAATAAAAGGGTGCAACAGACAGAGCAG
This sequence comes from Naso vlamingii, assembly GCA_029822935.1. Classification (NCBI taxonomy): domain Eukaryota; kingdom Metazoa; phylum Chordata; class Actinopteri; order Acanthuriformes; family Acanthuridae; genus Naso; species Naso vlamingii. The sequence goes on along the minus strand of JAPQLA010000013.1, from coordinate 3,123,739 downwards.
TTGTAGGACGTCAGAGGAAAAACCATCTTCTCCATAAAATATGACCTGGTTTAACTAAAATTGCTGTTTTGTGAGAAATATTTATGTGCATCGTTCAGTTTCGTTTTCCCAAGCCACAGGTCGTGGTCAAAGTTACATAGCATTCCTGTAAGTTTTTTATGTCTTGTATTCTTTATAAAATTTTATATTTAGTTTTCTTTGCTATGCAAGAAAATACTGTTTGCAAGTTTATGGATTTAAGCTAACATGGAAGCTAGCTGGCTTTAAATACCACACATCTCTGTCACATCTTGATGATTAATTATAGATTCTCTGTTTGCTCTGTCAGAAAAAAAAATAAATAAAAAAAAACGTCTGACTTTGCCGCTGATCCAATGGTGTTTATGCTAAGGAGACAACACATGATAAACTGTATAGTCAGTCTGCAATAATCTATATTTAATCTACCACATAAGAATTGACATGCAATAAAGAAACATTTTATTTTGAACAAGACAACCTGAAATACTTTAACATCTGGCCCAAAGGAGTCAAGTGTTAAGAAAGATTTTATATTTCCAAATATAACACCTCTGAAAGTCTGCACATGCCAGCTCCCTTTTATTCAGAGGTGGTTTTCTTTGTAAAAGCCCAGCTAAGAGCTTTTGCAAAAAGCTTTAAATGGGAGCTGAATAAAAACTCTTCCAGCCTCAGATGCTGGTTATGTGGTCGTGTTCAGAGTGTGCCGGTGCTGCTGGGCCATGATGGGTAAAGTCTACACGGTGGAGGCGAGCTTTCTGCCTTTCCCCCTGCAAAAATTGTGACTGTTCCTTAGCACTGCTTTGTAATGAAGAATTCAAGCACTCTGTAAGAAAGAACTGCCACCTGCAGACTTTTGGATGTTATATGTGGTGGTGTAAAATGTGTTCACGTCACATCCAGCCAGTACCAAGGAGTACATCATAACAGAATGTCTCCAGAAAGTATCTGCTACAATCTGTCAAATGGTGCTGCAGTGGTCGACCAATTACAGCTGTGAGAAGCGAGCAGCTGTCTCGGCTCTGCAGACTCCTGAGCCACCATGTCTTATCCTACATTACATACGTATTACAATGTAGAAATGTGATGTTTTACAGAGAGACACGGATAAAATACAGAACAGAGATTGAGGACTAGCAGGACAGAAAGAGGATTTCATACCCAGTGATCAGAGAGATTCATTATAGTCGCTATTAAAATGATCCCTGGGATATTGTTTCAGAAACAGGGACAGTGCAGTGACAGCGTGGTGACTCTGTGGTGATTAGACGCCAGAATTCAGACACAGACACTGTTGTGCTGAGGACTGAGTGCATTTCAAGGTAACTGGTGTTTGAACCCCTGCATCTCAGTGAGAAAGAGAAGGACAATGTGGAGAGTGGAAATTGAGACGGTGATTGAATTCTACTGTATATTGTACCATCGAAAGTGAGCCTCTTAAATTATCGTGGGTTTTCCAAAGTGTGTTGGAGTTTATGTTTTAGCCAGAATGTAATCATTCCTTTTGCTGTTGTTGTTGTTGTTGTTGTTGTTTGTCTATGACAGATGTTTTAGTACAGTAGAGGGATCTTTTTAAGTGATAAGTATCCTCAATCATAACTCAAATTTTTAATCACAAGTGGTAAACTATAAATTTAAGGCTGATAAACTTCAGTTCTGAACAGTGTGATCAAACTGAAACTTGGCCCCCTTATCCAAAAATGTTTTGGTTAGACATTTGATTTTTTTTTTTTTTTTCTTAAATGGATAAATATTAAAGAGATTATTTAATGTTTGTATGAAGTGTAGGAAATTGGAACAGATGATTGTAAGACACAATAATTTAATAATAATAATAAAATAATAATATTCTTATCATAATAAGACCAATTCCATGTCTGGCATAGCCACACAAAACAACAACAACAACAACATAAAAAAAATAAAATAAATAATAATAATAATAATAATAATAATAATAATAATAATAATAATAATCTTTTAGCTTCTTAAATTCAGAATTTGCAGAATAGCTTGACTTGCATTTTTGTTCATTTTGTTTGTCACTTATTTAATGTCTTTTATATATTAGACTTGTGTAATTGTGCCTGTTTGCTTATTATCTCTGATGAGATAATATTAGCCTGTTTTGTTTTTGTTTTTTATTTTTTTTTCTCGTACAGTGTGTTATCTGCTTGTGCGTGTAAATAGGTTGATGAAGTTACTGGACCATTTATGTTGCTACTATCTATGATTACCAGTAAATCAACATGCTGTGGTTACCTTGAGTCAATGATGAATCTCAATTAGTCTCCTAATTGCACTGCAGTTGCTCTCCAAGTCACACACAATAGAGAGCAAACTGTCAGTTATGGAAACCTTATACGTGCTAGTATAACTACTGACTTGACAAGACAAACATGGAAAATTTTGTGGCTGTTCTGGAAATGCTGGAAACAAAAAAAACAAAACAGAAAGGAAGGCACTGTATTTAAAATGCAGCTGATCTAAGAGCATACAGGGTTGCTCATGGAAATGGAACATGCTCTGCTCTGTTGGTATTTCAGAGAATCATATAAGTTTAACATGATCGATCCGTGTGTTGCAGTCAGGCTGAATGAGAAATTGAAATTGATTTCTGAAGGATGTTATTAAGATCCAGGCTATGACTTTTGCTACCCTGGTTCTCAAATGTAATCATGGCTATGTTGCACAGACAAGGACGGGGGCAAATGTTTCAAAATATAAATCACAATTTTTCATAAGATGCACTCTCATGAACAGCATTTGTACTTGCACTTAATAATTTAAACTTTTTCACAGGTGCAACAGCTTTCAGCAACAAAACCACACAGACATCTCACTCTGTGCTATTTTTGACTAGTGTTTTAATAAACTGAAAATAAAGAAGAGGTTTAATGATTTTTTATTTCTGTTTTCAAATAATTATATTTAGTCATTATTGGAAGCATTGTCAGGCTTGTGTTTTGCATACTTAGGCCTCTCTGTCAGGCCGCATCTAACCTCATCTTTCCAACCTTCTTGCTCAAAAGGATTTTTACCTCTTGTCAGAACAATATCTGCTTTCTTGGGTGACTTGTTCAGTTAAATAAACAAATAAATAAAGAGAAAGAAGTTGTAAAATGTCCCAGCTCAGTACACTCATACACTCACATACAATCCATATATACACTCCTTCACAGCCTGCTAACAGGCATTTTATGTGTTTGCTGCTTTAAGGTTCTCACTTTGTATTTACCATTCAGCCTCTGACATGCATTACAATTCTCTGTTTTGCTGAATATTAGAAATGCAAGGTTTTCATGAATTATAAATGTCAGTTTAACCAGACAAGAATAGTACCAGGTGTGCATATAGCATGAATCAAACATAGGTTGCCACTGCTGTTTCTGCAGAAGCATTTGAGGGTTTGTGTTGATGAGGTTTTAGGCAGCTGTTTTTTTGAGGGGACAACATCCCTCCAAAATAACCAAAATGCATCCTTCTTGATTCCCCACCACCCCGCCCATTCATTCCAGGGATGAAAATCTGATTTCAGTGTTGATGGGGACACCAAGGAGGAAAGTCTTAATCATGTGGAAGGTGTTTTGGAAGCATGTACTGATATTCTTTTTGGATGTGTATTATCCTCAATCAGCCTTTACAACTTATCTTAAAGTGTTGATCCTCAGTGTCCTTCAGTCACTAGCATTACATAAGATGTAGAACACTAACGCCAGTTAGCTAAAGTGAACTAAGGCAAATATTAGCTTTAGCTAGCTACGTTTTTTTAGTAAAGTAGGAAAGTAGTGTATTGAAAAGCTAGATGTCTAGCTACTTTCGTGAGCCCACAGTGTCCAAATCCCTCCTTTAATGTGAACCTTTTTCTGTCTCAAGTTATCTATCATATTAATCATTTACTTCACATTCAGAGCACACTCCCTCACTCCACACACAATCAGTGCTGTTTGCCTTCAGCAGAAGCACAAGCAATAAACACTACTATGGACTAAACCACTCTAAGCATTGCTTTTATAATTAACACAAGTGCTTTCAATGTAAATTATTATGATATATGAAATCATACTATACAATAAAGTTATATTTTAAAACCATATTATTTGGGGTGATGCTATCTGGAAGGGGGGACATGTCCCCTGTGCCCCCCCTGGGATTTAGGCCCTTGATCCATCCATCCATCCATCCACTGACAGTAACTGCTTATTATTTGCAGGGTCACGATTTTACTCGCCAGTGCAAGTAAACAATAATAATCTGTAATAACTCTGAAATATCAGTGGTCTAATTTTGCTATGATATGATAAATCCATGGTGCTGTCCATGGTGCTGAAGTAGCAGACAGCCTCAGAAAAGCAACAGAACAATAGAGACGCACTGCTGCCTACCGTTCCTATTATACACCCATAACGTTTCTGTGATCATGGCGCTACATGCCAGTGAGTTTATCTCCCTCACAGGAAGCTTCAATGGAAGGTAACTTCCATTGTGGTTGAAGTCTTCTTCAGAACTTTGGCTGACTGAGAAATTAAATCACCTACATGTAATGTATGTACAGTTGCATTTATTATATGGAAAGAGCTGTTTGGCTTCCAGTCCTGATTATCTATTGCTGCATTTGTTCTCAGATATAAACCGTGTCAGCTGTACAACAAAAATTCATCCTGATCTACAAACCAGGATTAATGCAGGGTTACTTCAACAAATAAGGCATATTCTGTTTTGTACTTCCTCTTTTTATACCTTTTTCCAGACTTTTAAAGACAGTTTTTATACTAAAGATATCACAAAACTCAAACACCTTTCCAAAAATACTTTTATACACTTGGCACTTTTTTCTGGCCTTACCACTTAAATCCCTGGCACTCGTAAGGGTAATAAAAAAGGTGTGAACATAGCGCAAGAGTTGTTTTCTCTTTTGCTCCTAATTTCTCTGTTACTTAAGCAGAGTTTCTGCTTTATATTGCAGCAGACAGTCAGTTTCTGAGTGTTCACTCTTTGCCCCTGCTCCATCCATCACCCATCTGCATAAAGAACCAGCCATATTGAACGTGATCTAAAGGGTAAAAAATGGACCGAGAAAACAGGGGGAGAGGGTCATTCAACACCAGGTTGGGAGACAGAGAGAGACAGCTAGGGAGACATAGAGTCCCAACTTCATCAAGATTAATCACTGACATCTGGTGCCTTGGAGGACCTAGTTAGTAACCCTCTGTTTTCCCCTCGGTTGGGTGTGAATCATCAATGGCAGGCAGAGACACAGGATGCACAGCTCCGGATGCTTGTCACCCAGGGTGACAAAAGCATTCAATGAATGACAGAGAAGGGGTAAAGTGTATACAAAAACAATGCTGCCAAATATTTTAATCAGTAAGTCGGTTATGGGGTTGCATATAGAATTTATGGGTTAGCAGTTATAGTCAGAACTGTTGTTGTGTTTAATGACAGACATTCTTGGTTAGATTAATAGAAAGGTGAATAGATATGTCAGTCAAAAATGTAAAATAGCAAAAATAGCCGTTACTTAAATAAATGTGTAAGTACGCCTTGAACACAAGGAAATTCCAGTTGTAAAATCCAAAACATGTTGTAAGAAGCCCTGACTAAAATGGTATTAGCCGTTAACTCATTACAATTTTTAAACCTGGTGAAACACTTCAAGGACATTCATAAATCCTGGTTTTACACCATATATGTGTGTATTCATGCATCAGTTTAATTAGATATACAGTGTGGTTTTCATTTATCCAGTTTAGATCCATATAATTGATTATGATCACAGCTGTAAAGCCCGTAATTCATTGAAACTACAACCCATATGAGCTTGATATGCAGCAAAGGGAGGCCGACATATTTCATACCGAATTAAAAATAAATAAAAACAAGGTGGGGATCCTTAAGAGCCATTGGTTGATTTAACAGAGTCCTGCTTGCAGATTGCATGGAGGGAGATGAATTGATGGTGAGGCGAGGATAGACAGAGAAGGTCGAGCAGGAGTGTGAGGTTGAGGGGGATGTGGGGGCGGGAGTCAGAGTCCTCTCTATTAACTGTGGGCCTGAAGGAGACTCTTCTTACTAGCACCCGATTCTGGCAACACTACATCATTATGTTCAGCTTAGGCCCTGGGCTGACCCACATCTACACAAGCTTCTTCAGACACCATTATTTTTGTTATCATTGCAATAGGCAGAGCTGGGCCAATGTTGACGCATGCAGCAGCGGACTGGTCGACCAGTCTGTATATGATAAGCCTGATAGTTAAGCCTGAATAAGAATGAGATAATTGTGTGTTTTTCTGGAAGAAAAAACAGAAAAAAAACTGACTGCTACTGTGTAGTGCATATAGGATTTACATGAAGCTGAAAACATGGTCAGAATCGTAGACTTTGATTTAAAAAAGGAAAAGAATGCAGTATAAAATGCAGAAAGGCGAAGAAATGACCAAAATGTTAATGCAGTTTTTGACTATTAGGGTCACATATACCATTATTAGCACATTTTTACGATAACATGAAACTTTGCCATTAATTATTGTCAGTGAATTGTCATAAGCTTCGCTCTGATTCTAGGTATTGTATTAAGTCTCAAGATCCTGCGTGGATTTCTCCTCCAGCCTTAATATTTCAGATAAAGGTTGGTGAAGAAAATTTGTTACGGGAGAATTGTTGAATATATGAACTTTCTGGTTGGTTGGAAAGTCTTGCAACTATAAGGTTAAAGTAAAAACTGGCTGTGAAGTAGCAGGAATATTACTTATTCCAAATAGAGAGCAGCCTCTTCCATTAAAGGTAATAGAAGTCATGTAAAATAACAGATGGGACTCCTTCATTGCTCCCAAAGCGCAGCACTAAAAAGCAGCAGAGGAGAACCCCAGCCAATGAGCAAGGAAAGAGTCCTGCAATGTTTTTGATTTTAGATGGTCGGATTTACTGAACTGCAAGAGGTCTTTTTCTCTATATTACACTTCTTAGTACTTTTTTTTTTTTTTTTTTTTCCAAATTGAAGATTTCCTGCCACCCAACAAGTTTGTATAATTTTAACATACCTCTACAAAGTTGTTTTAATTTCCTTAAACTACTCATACCCACAATGTGTACATATGAATCCTTGTTCTAACAGAGCCAGTTAATAGTAGAAAGCTAGATGTCTCAGTGACCATTCATTTCCTGTATCAGTGTCACATGGTTTTTTGCCACAGCCCCGCCCCTTTAGGAGATTAGAAACAGCCTTTAGTCCATTCATACTTATGGGAGAAATGAATGTGATCACAGATTATGACCAAAAGTTTCACCCTATTGTCACCCAGATACAGATTAGACCCATTTTTCACAAGACACATATCATCCAAACATTCTGACACAAAAATGGCATTTTTCAGACACACATATCAGGAGAAAATTAACTTTGTTCAAGACCTGTCTCTGTCTCAGCAACACATTCTCGTGAGATTTGGGAACCGGTGCTTCCGCCTTGCTTCACAACGGACATCTTACAGGTGAAACCATGAATTAAAAGTTAAAACTTACATCAAACAAATAACGTGGCACAAAATCCATCTGCTTTAATCCATTTACACGATGTTAATAACACTTCCAGATAAGGCGGAGGGATGGTGGTTCCTAGCTGTCTTCATGGGTGACTTGACTCCACCCACTTTGGAGATGGGAAGTGTATATACCATTTCACGTCATTGGCACAGCCTAGAGTGAATGACCTTGTGTTAATATTTGACTATCTTTGTTTTTAGTGATCATGAATAATTGACAAACGTCTGATAACGACACCTGATCCTACAACGATATCTGTAATCATTTATAATAAGGAATTTAAAGCCCATTGGACCATGTTTTGTTTATGTTATCTGACGTTCTGAACAATAGCTGCACCAAGCCTTGTGCTATAATTTGGAAGGCTTTCTTAAATCGGAGCATCCTTCTGATAAAGTCAGGGTTAAAAAAAAAATGTCCAGGCATGTTAATCTGGCTCAGGCATGCTCTGTTCTGTGTGGTCTCAACAAATATAATATCCCATTTGAGTCATCTATCCTGCATTTCCAAGGGCGTCATCTCATTATTGATTGGAGGAAAGTGAAGAGATATGGATATTACGAGGCTGAAGGCCACAGAGGCACTGAAGGTGATTCATGGGAGGGTCTCCCACATAATTCAAACCCTGGACAAATAGTTCATTTCCAACAGTGTTGGCATTTGAAAAAATCAAATCCTTGAGGTGAATTTAAAGCAGGGCCAGAGGCGGATCTGCACCTCGTGCATACCTGGCAGACTCCTGTGAGGTCCTGCAGTTATCTTTCAATTACCACCACAATATACTTCTCCTCCAGACGCAAACACCCACCGTCTCTAATCCGCTGTAAGCAGTGGCCTCTAACATTGCAGACTGTTTCTGTCGCATAACCATTAAGTACATTTTTGTGCTATTATTATTTTTCTTTTAAAGCAATCACTGCAGTATATTTCATTTTAATGGTCGCTATTGTTGAACAAAATCACTGGAAGATTATCATTTTGCAGATGGGGGATGAGAGACTCGTTTTCAGTGTTTTTTTTTTTTTTTTTTATTGCAGGGCCTAACCATTATCATTATCATTTTCCTGACCATGCCCTTTCTGGTAATTCTCCCCCATATAGCCTCAACCTTTCTTATGGCTGTCAGTTGTAGAGAACCAATTAACATATTGTGTCCGAGGGAGTCATTCTTCCCAACACTCCTTAGTTTCCCTCCCTCTGTTTTTGTCACACTGCTAGCTAGTGGGCAGAGTCCCACAAATTAGTGGTGTGGGCTGGAAGGCTCAATTACCTTTTAAGGACTTTAGAGGTAGTCTGTGTCCGTGTCAGCCTGTCTCTGAGCTTTCTCCAACCTGCCTCGATAAGTGCATAAAACGAGATGGGGTGGGGGGAGGAAGGCAGCAGAAGAAGAGGAGCAATTGGTGTGCAGGGGCTGGGTTGAATTTCTAAATGATCTAATTCCTGTGTCTGCAGAGCGTCTCACTGTTGGCATCCCTGTTTCCCCTAGAGACAATGGCAACTCTCTTCTGCTCATCAGCCCACCTCAGTCTCACCTCAGCACCTCCCCTCCTTCCCTCCTTTCACATCTCTCCCTATCTTCTATTGTGTACCACGGCGAGCGAGGGGACAGCCAGCAGAAAGTCCATTTGAATATGATGGCAGGGGTGTATTCTCGGAGGAATAGCACCACTCTGTGAGCTGTGCCAGGCCTGGCCTTGTTATCCATCTGTGACCATGTAATGGAGATGGATACTGTACCGCTGGCAGGCTAAAATGGAAGAGATGCATGGGCCAGCAGATATCAAGCATCTCAAAGTGTGAAAACGCTGCAAGCATTGAAAATGTAAAGCACTGGGCAACTGGTAGCACTGTGATGTGTGATTTATCAGTGTTGCTGACAGTAAGAATTCATGTGATTCCCACAACAAAGATACTTAGAAAAATAAGTCATGACCTTGTTTGGCACAACTTAAGTCTAATTTTTTGAGCCTTAATCATTGTTCCCATCAGACACTTATTTTATTGGTTGCTGAGAATGGGGAACAAAGCAATATTGCTATGACAAGTTGACCCAGGAAGTCAGTCTGAAAACTGTGATGGATAATCAAAACAGTTTGGGTAATTGCCTTCCTCTGCTTTCCCACACACGTTGGCAGCCTGTCTAATCATCTGACTGTGCATGCTCAATCATGCCCTCTTGTATTTAGATTCAAATAACACTATTAATTACATCTAGAAGGGAATGTGATTTTTTTAACCCACATATTGAGAAGGCAATGTTGAATAACACATCTGGCCAGTTGCAAAGTGTTACAGAAAGCATCAGCAAAACCTCAGTACTGCAGGAACACAATATGCACCCTCACAACAAAAACATGATCAGCATTGTAAAGGGTGAAGCAGTTAAACCTGCAATAGCATTTTTTATTCCATTTAAAAATCGGATGGTTCACATTCTTAGTGGGCTGTAGAAGGTGATTATACATTGTCAGTGACAGTCTTAGCCTGTTCTTTTTTGGCAGGACTATGTCAGCACTGGAAAAGGTCTGGCTGAACCATTTATTATTTTGATATTGGACTCAGGCTTGTTTGCTCACACCAGTCATAACGACTTTTGGTGGAGCTAATCAGAGGATGTAGCGATGGGGATTCTGAAAACAGTGACATTCAGGTTAGTCGAAGGGGGCGACCATGTTGATTGAAACAATTGCCCAATGGCTGACTTTTACTCACCGTCTAAAGCCGGGGTCAGACTACATGATAACAGCCCGACCCAGAGGATGCAGGGTGCTGAGTGGGCTCGGAAGAGATCAATCGTTTTATCTCACGTAGTGCGTCATCATGGACGACAACCTACACCGCATCTAGGAGGTCTCACGATGTCCTAACAGAAAGACTAGCATGTTGGATTTTTTCTTTACCTCCCACGAATGCTTTCCAGTGACATCACACAAGTC
>JAPQLA010000013.1:3013513-3028055 GCA_029822935.1 Naso vlamingii | reverse complement strand
TAAGATCATTATTGTTTCACAACAGTGCAACTTGGCTCCTAAAGTGTAACTATATTGTCTTTAGCTCCTCAACAGTCTAACCAGTTGTTCTTAGACTAACCTACTTTAAACTTTGATTTATCAGTCCAACATATATTCAGCTGCACAAAACATTAATTTTCTCTGCCCCTAAAGAGGACTTTTTCTACAAAAGGACTTTCAGCAATTTGGCTTTACCAAACTAGAACTAAATATCATGAATGATGGGAGACGTAGGTGTACATTTACTTACTTAAGCAGAACTCAGAGCGGTTCATGACATTCATTACATGATACCAAAACAGGTGAAGAACTGTGCTGAGGAAGTCAGGGGAAAACAGTGCAATATTCAGAAAATCTGACTAACAGGAGAGATTATAATATTATAGTTTCTTAGCACACATTTTTAAAATGGAGAGTGAGTCTGCTCCTGAATCTAGCTCTAGCTGCAGGTAACCTTTGCTGTGTTAGTCATCGACTCAGTGTGATTTACCAGACTTAAAAGTACTGATGGATGCAAACCACGACAGACACATGAATGGCATGCATTAAAGTGGTCACAGGCTGTTGTTGTCCACCGTTTTTGATTTAAGATTTCCCCTTAAAATAAGAAAGAGAAAGAAAAAGAAAGTGCATTGCTAGGCATGCATTATTACCTTTGACGCTATGCTTACTTCCCCTTTGCAGACACGACTTCACCTGACTAAATTTTAAAAGAATGCCTGGAAGCTACAGGTATTCATTACGCTACAAGAACAGGACATTCATCACAAAGATTTAACAGTTGATAATAAATTAATGCAGGAATTGTATTTTTCAAGATGCTATCAGTCATCATGTCACACTCCCTAAAATCATCTCTGCATTGTTCTCGATCCCACTCCTGAAATCAGCCTGGTTTTAATGTTGAGAGTCTAATAAGTATCTATAAATTAATTTTTTTTTAAAGTATTTTCGTGAGAAAAAGCATGAAAAAAGATCAAAGTGACAAAAAGCAAAGACACATTTTCCACGACACTCACATGCTTTTTTTGTGGTATCTTTACTCAAAGCAAAGCTAAGATACCCGTGGCTATCCATTCGCTCCAAAGTGTGCACACTCACAAAAACACACCCCTCTTTTTGATGATATGTTCCCACATGCAGCTTTGTGTTGAATCACTCCTGATTTCTGACTCACCTCCCTCTTTTTTTCCTGCTTTCCCTTTTTCATATCACCTTTGTGTGCAAGGCTTTGTGAATATTTCTCCTCTGAACCTTGGAGTAAGTTTTGACAGGGGCCTTTTTCTATCTGAACTGATTCTAAAAGAGGAAAATGTAAAGCACTGCATTCATTATTAAACAACATCACAACCTGGGAAGCCTCAGCGAGACATTTACATTTTATGGCCTCTGTCAGTCCCTTTGGTTAGCAGTCAAACCTGCGGTTTGCTGACGCTAAAAGCAGCAACTGACAAGCGCTTGCTGTGTGCATTGCTATGCAAACAAGAGATGCAAAATCCTACGTTTGGCATCATTTCTTTTAACAATAAAATGAGGATTTTTTAATTTCAACAGGCCTTCTGGAGCTTCCCCTACAGCTTCGCCTGAGGTGAGACGTCATTTATACACGAGGTTCAGGCTGGTCATGAAAAATGCTATTTGATACCAACTTTATTTCGCACTGTTTCTTCTACGTGTGGAAGAACGATGCAATTAAGTTCACAGTCTCTGTCTCTGCTCCTGCACCCGATGGCTCCCTCTGCATCAATCCTCCAAACTGATAGGAGATGGTTTAATGATAAATGACAAGGACACACATGGCTAGGAGGAAGGTGTGGCATAATTTCAATCATTTTAATAAGTGCTTCGGTGGCCTGTGAAACTGCCACACGGTATTTCGCTGTCTTATGGTGCTGCAGTGATCCAAGCGGTCAGTAACCTATTAGGATGTGAAGAGAAAAAAAAGAACAAGTTGCCTATTGTTGCTGAAAAAATACTCTGACAGCAACATTGTGTTTGCGTACCGTTTTAATTTGTACATCTTCTCCCTTCGAAGATTAATTGAAAATAGAATCACCACAATGCTTTCAAGGTTAATACAACACATGCTCAATTAAGTGCGGGGAAATACACAGCTGTACTGTATTTCACAAGGCTTCGCTGGCAGGAGTCATACTATTTTTCATGCCTCCTAATGATAAGCTCTCTCTCCCCCAGTTATTTGTAATTAAGTTTCTTCTCAGCATTTAGTTAGAAAGATGTCAAAGAGGAGAACAGAGGAGGGGAGGAGGTAGGGGGAAGGATCTCGTGAGCTGGGGGCTGAAGCTGCCCTATTCCTGAATAAATGCAGAGGGTGAACAGGCTTAGTGAATTTCAAAGTCACCCAGGCGGCTTAATAGCTTTCCTAAATGACTCAGCACATTATTTCCAGTTGTACAGTAGTGCATTACACGGTGCGTTACCATACCCATACAGGGTTTGGCCTCCCTCCCTCCTGTCCTTCTGGCTCAGGTCTGGCATGTGTTCAACAAACCACTTGAGCCTGAATGCAGAATTAAGTCCCTTGGTTACAACTTTAAGGACAGTTGAGGCTTTTTAGTGCTTACCCAGAAGCCTGGAGCCTGTCAGTGACACCCGTTACTCTTTGCACCGCAAGCTCTGATGGCAAAGGTGATAGCTAAAAGTGTATTGCGTTGGCCACGGGCGCGGATGTGGATGGAATGAGACAGAAGGAGGGAGATAAATAGAGGAGGAGGGAGCAAGAAAGAGCAATTAGTGGTGCTCTACAGCATAATCCCTTGGAGACAAGGCCCATCAATCATGTTACTAATCCTTTGTTTCTCAATAAAGATAACCATGCTGCAGGGAGTTAACATTTTCTTAATAAGTCATCCCACTATAGTACACCTGAAATGCTAGATTGGCCCAGAATTAAACTTATCCTTTATGTATGTCATTGAGTTGATAAAATGGTGCTGAGACGAACCCAACAAGCATATTATCCTGTTATTTACATTTATATTTATGCAAGAAATAAAAGGTTGGTCAAATTTCATGTGGGCTCTTTTTCTTAACAGGTCCTGCAGTCTAAAAGATAAAGCAGACTGTGGTCATGTCCTTCCAAAATGACCCATATATGGCATACAGTCATTTTCTGATCTCCCTCTGTGGTTACGACTAGAGTCAGTAGCGTAGTTTGGTCAATCTTGTAAACACAACATTTAAATCGGGCCAATCCTCCCGAGATCAACAGCACCAAAAGTATTGTAGTGTGTACATTTATTGCTTGTGCCTACACAGTAAGCTACGTAGGAATATTACATTGGTTTGAATGGAAAAGTCGATAATTTAGCGAGCTAGTACAAGCTAACCACTAGTGCTTGGCACCAACATGGCTAACAGAAAGCAGGCCAAAGTTCTGTTGTTTTTCATCCCCAGCCTCTCTTTCAGTGCTCAGAAGCAGGTGCAAACAAAACTGAGGTTCACTCTTAATCTGGAATGAACTTTATCTGCTTGCCATATCGCCTTACCAGGGCTGTTTCCTTTTCTTCATCGCTACATCCACACAATTTTCTGTGATCTAAATGGCGTCCATCCGCTATGTTTAATCCACTCTCAACCTCACCGGCACGCTGTCATTTGCGGGGGGAAACACACCCACTCCCCGCCCAGACGCATCCCGACTAAACTAAAGCATCAAAATACAGACAGAGGGTGGGGCTCTGCTGACACAATAACCACCACACATGTCCAGGGGCTATTAGGTGATGATTGAACCAGATTAATTGAGTCTACATTTTGTTTTTTAGGAAAATACTTCTGACTTTATCTTAAAGGTTTAACAATGTTTAGGATCAAAGTTCTTGGCCATTGTGTAGAAATATTGTTGAAAAGAAAAGATAATGTTGGTATCAGCAAGCTAACATGCTTGCAATAATAATGCCAATATGTTTTTTACCATGTGCTCCATTTTAGCTTAGTGTGTTACTATGCTTACATTCACTAAATAAAAAGTACGACTGAGATATTTGGTCATAAATTAAATTATTTCAATAATATAGTATAACTGTTGACCTGCTGATGGCATCAGTTGCAATTCATCCACTGGTTCTTGCAATATTTCACTAAAAACCACAAATGTGAGGATGGTTGTGGTAACAGGAAAAGTCAGTGGATCACACAGTAGAATTTATTTTGAGGGAAACATGAATGTCTGTATTATGTCATAGGGCAATTTATTCAATAGATTTCAACATGTTTCAGGCGGAATCAAAGCAGTTGACCAGCTGAACTTGCTAGAAATGCAAGTTGAATGTAACGAAAGAGCGTCATGTTGGCAACCACAATAAAGAAGTGGACGGAGGGGATTTTGTGTGTCGAAGTCAAACACTTTGACTGCTCTGAGCAAGCCTAAAGCTGGCTATGACGTTTTTTTGGCCGGGAAACAGGAAAAATTGGCAATTTATGACTTGAATGTGACTTGTGGAATGAAAGCCTGTGTGCTGCTCAGCTAACATTTCCAGGATAAGCCATCAAAATGCAATGCAAACTTACCCAAGATGAAGGTAAAGCATTGTTAACTGTGTTCAAATGTCTAATCAAATAAGTTTAGGTTCGATTGAAGATCTAATTGTAAGCTGTACCTTTAAGGGATAATGTCTGCCATTACACAGTTAAAAGAGTTAGCTCAAATATTCATTATGACAGCCCAAAGGCACCTCTTCAAGAATGAACCATCCTTCTGAGGATCATAAAGGGAATGCCGGGAGGCAAATAACATATCGTTTGGTTTCGAGACTCTCAGCTAATCTTGCATCCTTTCTGTTGAAATTACAACATTTTCTTGAGCAGTCCACACAGGCGACCTTTGCGAAATCAAGTCATCTCCAAATTGAATGATTTCACCAGCGACCTTGAAGGCATCTCTTTGCCCGATTTACTCTGTTTTCCTTTTCATGACATAGGCTAAATCTATCCATCATGTTCTTTTGTTCACCTTTGTCTCAGAGAAAATATTTTTCCCACCTTGTTTTTTTTTTCTTCCCTATTTTTTTTTCTCTGTTTTTCTATCATCCTCTTCTCTATCATTTCAGCGGTCTCGGGGAGAAGTCAGCCATGGATGTGTTGGTGTGGATGTGGCTCTGCACTGTCATGGATGCTTCAAGGTCAAGAGTGCTTAGCTGGACATTAAAGAGACAGATGGGTGTAGAGACAGAGTGGGATGGCAATGTAATGCAATTATAACCCGTGCCTACTGTCCACCACGCACGCGGTCGCGCAGGCCACGAGAGAGTGAGAGAGAGAGAGAGAGAGACCGGCACACAGCACAGCAAGTGGGTGAGAAATAGAGATCAGTGCTACCTCAAAAACTCTGCAGAGACAATCTAATATCAGCATGAGTGTAAGTCCACAACAGTTAGACTGTGTGTACTGGCGTGTACAAACAAACGCGTGTGCACATGTACACACACATGGCACTGAGATTGTCTGATAGGAATTGTAATGGCTCATTAAAGCACCAAAGTGATCCTGCGGATGGTTCCAGGAGGAGGAAAACAGAGTGAATGATTGATACAGTGATACACAGTGTGCTCCCTCCACCAGCCCATTAGACGTGATTTAGAGGGACTGTGGAGTGCAACTGGAATAGAAAAGAGGCCCCATTTCTTTACATTTTTGATTCCGACCTGCCCTGTGACTGATTAAGAGAGCGCGAGAAAATGACTGTTTTCCTCGTCGTAAGATCTCACGGTTGTTCATAATGGAATTTAGGAGAGTGTGATTGCGCAGGTAACAGCCCCAACATAATAGGTGGGGTAAATTAGGGATGTAGTGTTCTCAGTATGTACACCTGATTGTAATTTAGGCTGTCATATGATTTATAAGTGACGCAGCTCCACGATATGGCTGAGCATCAGTGTTGGTGACAAACCAAAAAAAAAAAAAAGCTTTGAAAATGGCTTTGAGGAAATATCTGTCTGGAGGAACAGAGCGAGATCAAGGCCGGGTGTAATTTGCCCAGATTGGTTGGTATTCATGATCACTTCTGGTCATGCAGTGAGGCACACTCGCTGGTTTGATTAGGTTCCCATATGATGTTTCACTGTTACAATAGCAAATGCATATATCATCAAGTGAGCCACATCTTTGTGTTGTTTTCTGAGATAAATTTGCTTTTATTTGCAGAAATTATACATGACATTGCCTCATAACAGATATTAACCATCTTTTATGTGTGGGGTGTTGATAGGACTGTTGGTCAGTACTAATGAGTAAAGGATTACTTCGCCAGGTGCAGCGACTCCTCTGTGTTTGGCACTTTGAGACGTTTCCAATCCTCTTGCCCTGCCTACCTGGATTTCAAGTGCTCAACATTGGATTACAGCGCTATTTCCACTTCAGCACCTAAAATCCCTCGTGTCCTTGCCAAAAATGCAAATGCAAAGCAGGTATATTATGATTCTATTTGTAGGCTCATCATTTTATTTGATACTAGAGTATCTACTGGAAAGTTTTTAGAGAGGTAAGACATAAAAGTATTTCTTTTCCCTCAAAAAACGTATTATGATTGTGAAGTAATTATTGAAAATTTTTTTGTTGGGTTTAAAGGGATTTTTTTGCTTACCTCTGTCTAAGATGGCCAACGGCTTGTGAGCCACTAACCTTGGTACCGTGTGTTATCTCTGTGTCATCAGTGATCACAATTCACTGTGGTGATGGTTTGAAGTTGTCCTCTGATTTTAAGGTGGCGATAGGAGTTTAATGTTTTCCCAGCGATCTCAGTAAGCACTGCCTTGCGGAACCTGCATTCTGCTGAGTGTTTTCTCTTGTTTGCGATTACGGTAGCCAAACGTAGACGAATCAAAAAATTAAACTACAAATGACTTATGTTATTGGCTGCATTTGAAGAATAAAGTTTTACATCCAATCATAGACATTATGTTAAAAAATAAATCCATTGTGGTCTTGACTGGTCCTGATAAAAAATTCCAAGTCTGCTATGTCTGAGGCCGAGACAAGACCGAGTCAAAATGCATTTGATTCTGAGATGAGACGGAGACCTTCAAAAAGTGGTCTTGAGACTGGTCTCTCAACCAAAACCAATCTTGTTGATACAACAATATCATAAACTATAATGAAAAACACAGCTTTTAGACTGAATGAAAACCCATTCTTAAAAAAAAAAAAAAAAAAAAAATGCCAGGGTGGGAAAAAAGACCCAAATCTAGCCTTTCTGGTACTGCAGCATATAAAATCAACCCTTTCCTAATTATTAGCTATTGTCATGCATTTAAGTTACAGTATATAGTTACGGGTGTTAGCGATACCAGACACTGTGTAATGTTGGCAGGGTTTCATTGTCATCAGCACTAAAAGAAAGTTAACCGACAGAACCTGAGGAATGCACAAAGCAGCCGCTGCCTTAAGGTCGCATGTGACGATCAGTGTTAGTCGATGGCTTTGAAGTGGAAACGTTACTTTAAAGGAGACGATTTTCTCACAGATGTCACCCTTGATTTGGTCGGTGAGGGCTGATTTTAAATGGCTGCGATTACATAAAAGACAGAGAGAACTTTATATCAAGGCTGTGCACAGAGGATGGTGTTGCAGAACAAATGCACAGGAAGACAGATATGATGCACGATGATGCTAAAATGCTGGTTACTCATTACCCTGAGATATTGCACAAATGTTCATTCAGATTGTTTACTTTTAATTCCATGTTCCAGGAGGCTCAATTGTAACTATGACCCATTATCACCAGGCTGTGGTCGACCATTGTAACGCAAGTTCACCAAGTGACCCTTTGTCATTATTTACTCCTGATGATAGAGACGTGCAGGGTATGGACTCCCACATGTGCCCACATGACTGTGGACAAGAGAAGACACAGCAGTGCTGTGAAATGGAGCCCAGCTCATGCTGAGGCAATTGAGACAGGAAATGGGGGTCGGCCTGGGGTCATGGCGTTCACACTCAGCAATCTGAGGATTTTGTATTTCCCACAATCCCTTACTCACCCACCCGCTCCTGCTGTCACACACACTCACTCATACACACACATGAATGCACAAACGTCCAAACCCACCAACCCTCCCGGTCCTTTATCCCCTGGGGGTGAGAGTGTGATATCAACCAATCTGTTCCAACCGCCCCTGTAACCCCAACAGTCCCACCAGCACCACCCTCGATCTTTGCAGCGCCTTCCCATCCCCACCACCGCTGAGTGACGGCCATACCAAAACACACTGCAGTGAGCGCTGAAGCAGCACTCGCAAAGAGGGTCAGAGGGAAGGGTTAAATGAGCCGAGCTGAGGGAGAGGCAACAGACATGAAGTCCTTCAGAATCCGGTTTGACCGATTCGGGTATTTTAAAGAACTTATAAGCCTTTAATTGCTGTATCATTGAGCACATTTAAAGGAGGTGTAGGTGACTTTTATGTGTTCATATTTGCTTTGAGGTGATAAAAATGGCAGTGGCCACAGATGAGCAGGATAATATGTTTGGCACAGCAGTAGCCCCATCTATCTGCTATTCTCATTTCAAAGTGAAATGTGTGGAAACTCATCTGACCAATGAGGCGCATTTAGAGGCAAACACTGTGGCTACTTAGACAGCAGGAGGCCTGCAGGGTTGAGAGGCTTGTTATTCCTTGTGTTGTTTTGAAAATCCAGAGGTTTTTGCCTTTTTCTTCACAAACAAACAGCAGTTTTGCTTCCAAGAACTTGACCATTTATACTAAAAGTAGTCAGTGTTTCTCTGAAAAGATATTATTGGACAAGACATATTCCATGTTAAGTGAAAGCCTAAAGCTTTGTCCACAAGTATATGTTTTTGTTTTTGTTTGTTCCCTTTTATGCTCAAAGGATGGAACAGCTCAAGCCTCACAAGAATATCTTTACTAACTTTTTTTTTAATCTAACAGTCCGTTTTAGTGACCTAAAAAAGCAGCTATAGAAAATGCCTTGTCTTAAAACTGATTAAGATACTGTCCATTATTTTTACTGCCTTGAATCAATTATTGTGTAATTATATGAATAAATAAAATCTGCATTCATTCAGGGTTCCATAGATTATTCACACATTGCTGGTGTTGAACATTTTGGCAGTGAACAATATGTTTGGATAATGTCCCATATTTAATAAGAAGTCCAAAAGCAACTCCATATATGTATCAGCAAGCCAATTAATTTAGTTTAACTTTAGTCTCTACATCTCCTTTTCGAGAACTAAGGGAAAGCACAGAACCACAGAGGGGAGGCAGCCATGAAGGCAATGAAGCAGAGCTCAATTTGGACATCAAACACAGAGGGAGAGATGTGAAGGCGGTGGCACGTGGGCCTGAGATGTCAGGAAGAAGCGGTGTCCTGACTCCATTTCCAGCCCTCCCAAGGGAATCCCACGCATGTTGCAACAATGTGGCAACAGACTTCATCCCATTACCCCCGAGGCTCTTTACCCTCAATCTGCTCTCGTCTCGAAAACTGACAAGTTGACTGTATTGAACTTGTTCAAAGGGTTTCAGGGTTCCTGGAAAGCTTGGGAGGATGGAAAATTAATCATTTCTGTGTTTTAAGAATGTTTGAAATTTATACAAAAAGCATATGGGAAAATACGGGGAAATGTTTCTAACATCAGATTGATTTGACGTTTTGGGCACACTGCCTTTACCATTCTGAGGAACTTTGCAGCAGAATGACAAACCTAACCTGAAAGAATAAATGCTAGCTACAAACCTAGGATGCAATATATTATAACTTTATGTTTCCTTATGTTTAAACTGTACCTTCTTTTACATATGCTGTAGTTAGGTTTCTCAGTTTTGTTGGTTGACTGAGTAAGAGAGTGGTGCATAGAAAGTGATTTGATGCTGTGCGTCATCCTTCCTCCTCCAAGAAAGGAGCTCAATTACATGTAATATGACCATGTCACTTTGATACATATCATTCAAACGCTGATATGAAATGTATGAAGTGCACAAATTTCTGTATCTGTGGTTTGCAGAAATGTGCGATGCCAACATTTTGTTCTGATGAGCTGATTGACACTGGCACATAGAAATAATGATACATTACTCAGTCGAAATGCATATTGAATACCAACAGAAAATATAATAGTGATTTGTGGCATAAAATGTTAATATTCTCATATATTTTAAACAGTACATTTGATATTATTATTATTCCTCGACTTTAAAATATTCCACAATACAAATTTACAAATTAGCAAACTGTTAACATGTTACTGGAAGAAACGAAATGCGTTCTGATACACTCACTAGAGATCATTTTCATTCATTGTGAAAGTAATAAGTCAAGGCCCTTGCACAGGGAAAAAAAAAACAAAACAAAAAAACCAGCGACATTTACCACCATTGTGAAAGGTGATAATTGCAAGTTGCAAAATTATATTTCCTCCATTCTGAACGGAAAACTGTGCAGCTATTATCACCAGCTGCATGATAAATGGAGATGGCCCAGGGATGCCAAATCTATAAGCTGTTTAATGATTGGTAAGTCATGGTTTCCGGATTGGAATGAATATGGAAAAGATCTTTATCCACCGGAGGACTCAAGGTCACCACTGATCTCCAGTCCCCAGGGCGCTAACAGGAACTTTTTACAAGGTGCAAATGATACCTGCTTCCCTGCTCTATTTTGCCTGGCAAGCACGGTGGAATGTTACACAAGTTGTATCATTTATCACCATTTATCATTTTTCAAGGTGTAATTAAGTTCTGCCTTCAGAATGTTGTGCTGACAAATTGTACTGATACAGAGAAGCTTCAGAGCAGCGAGTTTCAAGCGTGAGAGTGAAGGACATCTGTGGTCAGGTCACTGAATTTGCTTATGTGGCTGTAAGAGACATATTTTACTAAGCAAATATTTATTAAAATATAGCATATTTGCATAGCATCTTTTGAAATGGGGCCACACAAATTGTTTTACATAAGTAATAGGAATGTTCTTTTGAACATTAATTTATAAGAGACAACAAAAATTAATTAACAATTTGATGTTAATGTTTCAGATTTAGTTAAAAGATTCATTTTCAGTCGGCAGGTTGATGTAAGTAAAAGAAAAACAAAATAAAGGTACTCAAGAACATTTGAAATCTCACTAGAGAGAAAATTAATTAACAATTACAACAATAACAACAGTTCGGGTGTGTGTGTGTGTGTGTGTGTGTGTGGGGGGGGTAACTTACCATTATAAAATTAAATAAGTCAGCTTTTCACTCTAATTAAGTGCCAGCTCCATCAAAACTTTTTTAAAAAATGGAATACAAAAGTGTGCCATACTCACATTCTCATGACAACTTGACAACTCTAATTGAGGTCAGGAGAATTTGGGGACTTGAAATTGGGGTCACGGGCCAGAAAAGGTGGAGAAATGGTGCACTGACAAGTCCCAGGTGAAGTTAATTCATCTACCTTAAACGGCTGCTGACCTACAGAAAAGAATTACAGCTGTCAGTGTGTCAATGGAGGATTGAGCTTTACTGTCTTGCAACACGTCTACATGTATATGACTATACTGATGATTGATTTTTGGCATTTTAAAAATACAGAAGTTCTGATCTCATTGTTTGGTGTCAATAGCCTGCATTAGCTGAATTCAAATATACAGTTTTCAAGATTAAACTACCAGTAATATTTATATGCACATGTTCTCCCAAAACAGATTACATCCATTTTTCAAACGAGACAAACTGTCAGTGATTAATTTTAGCAGGAGGCACTCCTATAATGAGATCTGTGTTTGATGCCACTGACCAGTCTTTCAAGTGACTGATACAGTGATTGAGCGATGTCACCTGTGCCTTGATGAACATGTCACCGCGGCGACTGACAGACTCTGCCGCCACCTCATGCTGTCGCCATTCGCGAGTCACTCACCTGATTTACCGCCCTGATCGCTCCGCTTGTCCTCATCATTTTTTAAAAGCTCCTGAAGTGTCATTTCCTGTGCTATGCTTGACTTGAATCTGAGGAAATGAAGCCTGAGAGAGGTGAATTATTACCCACGGTGACTTTTAGACTAATTGAGACCATTACGCTATGCGCCACAGCAAAGAGAGAGTGCCGACTGCGTGAACACTTCCAACCCCCTACCACAGAAAAAAAAAAAAAAAAAAAAAAAACTGTGCCCCAATTTGTCAGTTAACCTTAAATGTCAAGGTGAAACTGCTGGTAAAATGCAAAGGTTGAATGTAAATTAGTGGCATAAAAACATGCTCTCGTGACCCCAATCTGTATAGTTCATGGTCTATGTTTGTATTTGCTTTTTAAATGGGTTATCTTTAATTATCACTGACCCTCAGGCCGAGTTGCTTGATTAGTTCATTCTGTTAACAGTCCACTGTGCAAGGATAGTTGACTAATCAAATGTCGTAGTTCACTTGCAACCGCAGTGACCTGTATCGCTCTGGTTTACCGGAGGAGGAGTCGGCACAGGGGACACTGCGTTACTGTGATATATGGTGGCAAATATATTGCACAGTCTCTGAAATGGGATCCATGCAGTTACGCCAATGGATAATACATGCAAGGCCGTAAAGAAGATTTCATCCCTCTGAATGTGAGTGAAAAAGGAGAGACCTGAATGAAGCGGAGAGCAAGATGGAACCCAAATCCCTTGAGAATAATATGGAGATCTGCCTAACATAAGATCCTTGTGGTAATGCAATTTAAGTTAGAAGGAAAAAATGTCAGGGTAATCTCATCAGTCCGTCAGAGAGAGGGATGTCAGACGTAGCCTGTGGCGAGCCTCCAGCAGGGCCGCTTCTATTCTCCACTCTGCACTTCTCTGTCTCCCCTCTCTTTCTTCCTTTCTCTCCATCTCAGAGCTGCACAGTCACTTCATTGTGACACCATCCTCTGTCAATACTTGTAGCCGTGCAGGTCTGGCAAAATAACCCAAATCCTGGGGATAAACTGAACAACATCAGAAACAAAAGGGCATGTCAACAGAAATTTGCATAAGAAAAATAGCCTTGCCGAGTCAAAACTGACAGATTATGCCTCAGGTACCATATGCAGAGTGTCGTGGGGTCAGTGCAGTGTGAATATAATATAGTGTGCATGGGTAGGGTGAAATAATATGCAAGAAAAACATGCGATCTGTCAGGTGTTCCTTAAAGGCCTGGCCATATGGAGATGGAATCTATAAATCTCTGGCACCTGTAGGCCCCGGGGCATAGATGAAGGGGCAATGACATACCAAAAGTGGACTAGAGGGTGGGTGGGTGTGTTGTTGGGCGCCCTCAGACAGGAGGAGGCATCTTTCTCCTCAGAAGCCTTGGGCAGCACTTGCTCTGAGGTCAACATCCTGTCGAGGGGAGCGAGTCAGCGGGGACAAAACCGCAGCAGGAGTACGACAACATGATGTGAGAATCATTATTAGTTAAACTTGCAGTTGATGGAGGGTGAAAACAGCAAGAGTAGCTGCCAGAAGCGCCGTCGCCTGAGATATTTGGGAATATAAAAGCCCCAGTTTTAACATTTTCTGTTGCTTCCTTACTTTTTCTCAGTTATTTTTCTGTTTTTCCAAATTTGGAATCTTTGACTGCTGAGGGGCAATGCTGACTCCAGGCTTATTGGAAAAAGGTGGCAATCCATAATTGTCAACGTTCTCAGATGCGATGCCGGAGGACATTGGAGGGTGTGGAAAAGTGGCTGTGCAGCATATCAGAGAGGGAGATAAGGCCAGATTGTGGCGTATTGATTATAGATAGACATCTACTCTCCAACACAAGCTGCTGGTCTGCACTCAAGTGCTGGAGAAGACCTGATAGGTTTGGATGTGCATGTCCCCTGTTGATCAGATCTGTTATTAGAATGTCTGGATGGTGCAGCTATGGTATTTTTGTACACTGAGGCTCGATTCATTTAAAGTCCACACAGTGAGTGCTTAGTGTGATGCCAAAGTGAACAAATCCACATGCCGTGCTGTTTACCGACTGTGTGTGAGGATTACGGAGTGTGACTAATAGTACTGTCTAAAAATACAGTCCACTCTCTTCAATCTGCATACAAACAACACACCTTTTTACTTTAAAACCCCATGAGCCAAAGTCATTTTTGCATGCAGGTGATTTGTCAATTCTTCCCATTCATAGCTTTCATGTGACGTCACAGCTTTATAGGAACACCCACCTGTCAGACAAATGACAGGTCCATTTTTCACTGGCCACCCTATTGGATTGATACTGTTTGCCAACCTTCAGGAGTTTTACAGGTTGTTGGGTTTTTTTTCTTTTTTTTTTTTCTTCCAGAATGCTGGACAGTTGTTCCACATACATGCCTCATCAGTGAATGTAGGACCAGCCAGTATGTTAACAGCTGCTAGCAGTGCATAGAGTATAGAGTATGGCACCGAACGTTACATGTGAACACACTTGTCCTAACCCTGCTATACAAGTGCAGTGGCCAAATTGCACCAATCCTTCCTTCTTCACCGCAACCCAGATGGCAACATTATTGACATATCCAGAACAAAAATACATATCTGTATTTTTGTAGGGAACTGCCCGTTGTTC
>JAPQLA010000013.1:2997396-3008010 GCA_029822935.1 Naso vlamingii | reverse complement strand
ATATCGAGCATCTCAGATTTGCATTCTAGACATGATGCTGAGTTACAGGGTTTCCTACACCTTTTTCAGGCAAAGTGGATTCCTGGGAGAGAGCAATGTCGATTTTTTAAACTCTCAGATGCAAAGTGCAGAAACTAAAACCACGTTTTTTTTACATGTTCGCTTTGTGTGTAAGCAAACAACAACGCTACATGACCCAATAAAAGCTACTGAAAAATATGTCAAAGTAACTAAATATCAAGTTAAAACATTAAGTTATATTTAGATATACCATATAAGTTGCAGGCTTCAATTCAACTTATAAAAATAATGCACATTAAACTGTCCTGGCTCTATGAGCATTTGCCTGTTTTGTTTAGGGTTTTTTTTGGTTTGTTTTTGAAGTCAGTCTCAAGCAGGGGCATGTTGCCATTGTATTGCCAAATGTGCTGTTTCTCCTTTAGTTTGTAGCCCATCTTTTTAAAGTGCTATTTCCCCACAAATATAAAAGATGGAAGTTTTATATTACATTTGTATGGTGCTACTCTTTTTTTGATTGGTAGGTCTATTTATCCTTTAAATTAAACTCTAAACACTATAATGTTAGTAAATGTAAATAGACATGGTTAGTGCAGGCAAAAATGGTAAATTAATACCATTTAGATGGTTGTATGTGCATGCACATGCATGTTAGTACTTCAAGCCACTAGGGCGATTGACATTTCGCCAAATCCGTCATCCCACTTTTGCAAGTCAGTGCCCCTCTTGGGTCACCCCTGTTATGTATAAAAGTCTGGACATGCCTCTGGCCTCAAGTGGATATTAAAGGTGCGGTGAAACAGAAGCCACAGTGTGATTTGGTTCCACATATTGATGTGTTTGTGCAAAAACAGGCCTATGGGCAGGAACTTGTCACAGGTATTAACCGATGGTCACAGTAGCCAGTGGGACTGAATGTATGCTATGCCAGCCCTCTGCCGCAACCAACACTAACGCTCATGCTAATGATGACAGCCTCTCTCTGTTGTGGAAGACTTCCTGTCACCAACTTCACCCATGCCTACGGATTTTACCGACAAAATCGGACAGAGATAAAAGTTTTTTGTCAGGAGTCAGGTGGTAGCTTTTTGTTTGAACTAATTGCTGAAGCCGGAGCAGTACAACCCCATGCATCCCAGCCTATGATAGACTTGAGTCTATATTATATATATATTTTTAAAATCAAGAAAGCATTATCATTGGACGGAAAATTAGAAACACTCCCAAGTGCAGGATGAGTCATCAAAAAAAAAAAAAGAAAGGTAAAAAAACAGATTTTGATGAAATTTTGATAATCTCTTTTGTAATATAACATTGCATATGTAAATTAACACATAAACACAGGATTAAAACTGGGAAAATATGTTTTCATGTGGTCTTTAAAGGAACTGCAGGTTTTAGTAGGTCTGTGCTGGCTTAATTTTTCTGCCCAAGAAGTTGCCACCAGATCCCACACACGGTCAGAAAAGAGGACAGTTCAGCTCATGTCAGAATAGTATTTTTTAAGCTGATTTTAGTCGAGCACTCCCAAAACATCTCCTCTTCTGCCGAATGTGCCCACATTTCTTCACCTAACAGCGCTCTCCTTGCAATTTCTAACAGGCTATGACACCTCTGGAGATCTTTTAAATATTGGCAGAAATAGGACTCAATTCCCCGGTGAGGAGAGCTGATTCACTATTTATACCCATGAGCCCAAAATGGATCCATACATGAGTTACTCTGAGACTTTTTGTCCAGCTTAGACAGGTTTTCTAGCCTGAAAAGGCAAAAGACACGTCACATCACACATGTAACAAAAGACTCTTCACAAGAATTGGCAGAGCAGCACAGGATATTGAAAGTTTAAACACACAAGTAAAAGTCAGTAAAAGTTTTTTTTTGCTTGCTTTTGAAGAAAAGTATGAGGAGTGGGTTTCGAAAGTGAGGATGTTGCTCCCTGATGTCCTGCGTAGATGGTTTCATCATCTGGTCCAAGAGATCTGCCATGGTAGCACTAAATCCAAAAGTTATTTTTGTATTGCATTAGCAAGATACAACTATGTTTGTTCATTATAAACATTAGCCACATGCTTAAGTTTGTAAGAGATGCACTTGTGATGTCCGAAGTACCAGTAATGCATATTTTTTAAGAAAGGTGCAGTTTCATTAAAAGTAAAGCACATGTTTTGCTGGCCATAAGCTGAGTTGCTCAGGTGTTCTAGCTGAACAAAACAAAGGCTTTCGGGATGTTTTTTGGGGTGGCTACCACAACAGCCCATAACTCTGTGTGTGCATGTTTGTATGCACGGTGCAGGGAGGGTTTACGATGATCAAAGTGGTGAGAAGTCTGTGCTCAGCAGGTAGGGAATGTGTTTTGTGTGCTTGAAGGAAGCGTGATCCAGTTTTAATTCACACACTGAAAATTTAGAATATCATTCCCCTGTATGAACATCACTGTGAGGGAATTATTAACTAAAGCTGTGGAAAACAAATGCAAAAAGAAAATACAGAAATGAGGAGAGAGAGAGAAAAAAGACAAACCAAAGCAAACAACCCAGAGGCATCTTTCTGAACCCAAGTCCTTTTATGGTTTTATTAATATGAACAAACATTGTCCTGTGTGTGTAAATAAAAAAAGAACGTTGCAGGGTATCTTCGGTCCCCAGACACTCCTTCCTTGTGATGCTAAGGCTTTGACAGTGGACATGAGCGAGCACAATGGACGACATAGAGAGAATATGTTACAGCCAGAGAAAGACGGGCTGACATGACCGCCGTGTGTGTCGCGGGCTGCTGGAGCCGGCATGCAACTACAGTATGACTCTTTCAAAATTCATCAGATGTCACACAAGAAACAAAACAGCAGTCCTTGTCAAGAGCATTTAATCCAAGCACACTGTGAGTGAAGGTGTCAACAATCTGTCAGCTCCATTTGACGCTCAACTTGTCATGGCTCCTGCCAAACACCTACACAGTTAAGTGACAGAGAACAAAGGAGGTGGTGAATGAAGCAGGGCACGGAGAAGAAGAACCCGACATGAAACACCCGACGTGACAGCAGTGTGAACGTGTCACAAAGCAATACACACATTGTCTATTTTAAACTCACGTTTGTACAGTTGTGGCTTCAGACGACGCCACGTGGGTGTTCCTGTTACCCTTTGGACTCACCCCCATTTTCTCCAAATGAAATTGGAGGTATTAGGTTTGGTCACTTTCTCCACTCACAAGTGAAATATGAACTGTCTCCTAAAGAGCACTGAGCACTCTGTCCACACAGCGATGGACTGAGCAGTGTTAGATTTTTGCCTCTCTGGTCCCTTTGCTATCCTTTGGCATAAAGGGATCACAGACCGGCTGGGTCGGTAAACATTTGCCTGCTGTCTGCTGTTTGCTGACATCATGTCACATGATTTGCAGGCCATAAAGCTCACTGTTCTTCTGCAAAGTTGCCCAGTGCACCTAACTGTGGCTCTGTAATTAGTTTGACGAGGTACCAAAATAGCTGTTTGCTTCACTTAACACCTTAATTTTGAACCTACTTCTGATCAGAACAAAATAAACTGAGTTATAAAAGTGTAATCATCAATGCTGTGGGCAAGGAAAAACACCAGCAATAAAATTAGAGTTGCTATTTTATAGCAGGATTTGCTGATTACCCAATTTGGACTGCAGTGGTAGCAACCTTGAGCTAACACAAACCCGTGCTCTTAAAGGCCACCCACTTTCTGTCACAGGAGGATTGATAAGGACATAAATATAAAATCTATATCCCTACCATCTACATATAAAAATAAATGTTAATAATGTGAGGAACATTCACAGCTGAATGTCATGTTGCTGGGTTCACGCATTACTCACTTCACGTGAGCACATTAATTACACGTCATTACGGACTCTTTGTCCAGCGAGCGCTCGAGTCTTTAGAAAGTGAAACTTTATGACAAGTGAAATCAAAGGTCAAGAACTTACTCTATTGTCTGCATGCATGAAAGGTAACTTTACTGTGTGTGCTTGTGTGTGTGCGCTAGGAAAAAAAAGAAAAAAGAAAAAAAAGGAACAGTTTTTCAAGGCTGAAATTGAGTGGTATTACCCTTTAACCTTAACTGCCCATGCACTGTTTCCATGCCAACAGCAGTGGAGTCTTTGAGCTCTGGCTACTGTGTGTGTGTGTGTGTGTGTGTGGACATGTATCTCTTATGTTATT
Organism: Naso vlamingii; assembly: GCA_029822935.1. Lineage (NCBI taxonomy): Eukaryota > Metazoa > Chordata > Actinopteri > Acanthuriformes > Acanthuridae > Naso > Naso vlamingii. The sequence continues at coordinate 3,003,803 of JAPQLA010000013.1, read as the reverse complement.
GAGACATAATTCTCTATATTCTACATGCATACACACACTTTTGTAACTATTAATACAAATTTTGTATCTACTATCAGAGGTGTGGACAAACACAAGTCACATGACTTGACCCCATGACATAAAATGATAATAACAAAAAAGTCTTGCAACTCCATTTGGACTTTGACATCAATGACTCCTGACTTCACTTTTGAAATTAAAAACACTCTCCCTAAATACATATATAGATATGTTAAAGGTGTGCCACAAATAAATTTTGTTGCAATTTCTGAATCTTCTAACAATAACACAACAGCATCCAGTGAAGTTGCAGGAGAGAATCATAACAAGTTAATTTTATAATAAATTTCTGAGCTTTGGTGGGTAACAAATTATACTAAAAAGGGATTTTTTGATTATGTGCAATACACTAACACTACACAGTGGTAAACTTATTTATTTATTTATGTATGGTAGGTTGAGATTTTGTTGTTAAAGTCACTATTTGGTGAAAAGCCCATTATGATTTTTATAGGTTTTTAAAGTCAAATTTGGGGCTTGCCTGCCTTGACTGAGACTCAACTTGATGGCAAAGGATAGTTACTAATTTGTGAAAAAGAATTTGCAAAACAATTATTCACTCCCACTTTTTGTTTCATAACCCAAACCATTAGCTTTTCCAAAAACCTGAACAAGTATCTTTGTTTCCTAAACTAAAGCAACATCACAGTGTGAACCATGTGTTTGTCCAGTTCACCTATTGCTGATTCTCACTAACGGTCATATATTTTGTTTTAGTGGTCTCTGGCAAATAATGGGTTCCATCTTTTAGTTTTGTGGACTTTGTTAGAGGCAGTTTTCCTTCCTTGTAAGACAAATGGGCAGTGTAGTTTTATTCTGAAAAATATTTCTTTTTGGAATGGCCAAGAATCGAGGCCATATCTTTTAAGGAACCAGATCACTGCTCAATGTTGTATTTCCAATCTGCTATACAGCATTTTGTAACTTAATGGTCACTGAGAACAAGTGTGTCACTTAACAAATGGGTTGCTTTGCTCAATATGCAATTAACCTATATTGCTGGATGGAAGTTTTCAGTCCACCAAGGAGAGTTTTGACAGAGTGAATATCTAAAAATGGCAGTATACTGTGCAGAAATCAATCCCCTTTCTCTCCATTGATTCCATTAAAAGCCTTTTGGAGATTGATTACACTGAAAGCCTCCCTCCGCTTTGGATTACAGTTGCACGGTTCCAATCTCATTTTTTACAGTCCAAAGATATGGGCATTTATTCTATTACCTTGCTAGGTGCAAAGCCTGGAGCCTAAGCATCAGAGACCGCCCTTTTTCTAAGAATAATACTTTCTACAGATAGTAGAACATCTGCTTGAGTATTGGGTATTGCCCTGCTTTCTCAGATAAGCGTTATCACTCTTGTCATTCTCTTTTGAGATAGTTTCTCCCATCGAGATCAAAATGCATGTTTGGGAAATCTGAAAACATGTCTGCAAACTGAATTGAACCTGGTCTCATTTCCCTGCTGCGCTGCTCTCACAAGCACAGATCATAATAAGCACAATTATTTCAGCACAGTGACCGCTGTGTGGACTTGCATTGTTTTATGGTAAAACTGAGGCTAAATGCAGCATGCAGAAGCTTAGAGGTCTAAAAACCTGAGGAAAACAAAATAAATTGCATATAGATTTCTTTGTATGCCGTAGCTCTCAATACTGGAGGCTTATCTCTGTAATGGAATATTTATCAGTAAAGACTACAGCAAAAAGAATGTTGCCCAGGCAACTGAATGCATAAAACATTTTGTTATTTCCTGGTGTTTGTATATCGACCAGATAAATGATCAAGAATATTAAGGCTTGTACGGGGGAATCCTTACTCAGCGCCTTGTTGAGTAGCCATCTTGAGGGTAAACTCGGCGAGAGTGTCCTTGCTGGCCCAGCGTATGATTCATTTATCTGTCACATATTTCTGCTGAGCATACCACTATCTGCTAGTGGGATGTTTATGAATACATCCACAAAATGATATGAAAGCAATAACACTTCACAAGATCTGGGTTATTTCACTGAAAAATCGATCAGACGCATCTCCTGAAATTGCATTTCTCCGACTCCCGAGTTGTTTAATATTGTATGCATTTCGCGAGGATGCAGCTATATGTATAGGGAAAGGCCCGGCTAGGTTTTGCATATGGCTGTGCGTGACCTTTCCCTGGTTGGCTGCGCTGCTTAGTGTAGTGTTTTGGCAGACTGAGGTGTTGTTGCTGAATAGATAAGCGCTCATCCTGCAACCTGTCCCTGTGAGGTCTGGCTTCTCAGTACCATGCTTGCATTTTGAAAGGTTACTTTAGGATGCCAACTTGAGCCTCCACATCGCCCAAGGCTACTCTCCTCTCGTCCCCGCCAACCGCTCCTCCTCTGGCATCCACCAATAGGATGTGGATCAGGAGAATGACGGGGGACGGGGTAGGAGGTGGGCACGGAGGTTATGAGTCTTGCTTGGACTGCCAAGTTGAGCCAGAAGACAGAAAACCAAAAAGGGTCCTACAGTCACTGGACGTCTGCCCAAACAAATTTATGACTCTAGTATGGCCTTAAAACATCTTTTTCACTTACTGTAAGTGTCAAAACAATGTCTTATGAGTATTCTATGTGTGTTTGTGCCTCTGTGTGTTCACTTATTTCATGTGCAAATGCCCTCTCAAGGATAGAAAAATGAGAAAAAATCCTTCACAGCAAGGACATTGTGCCTCTCTGCTCCTCTAAGGCAGGTTGTTTTACTCCCTGACTTTGAGCTAAGGTTAGAAATCAAATTATAAACTTCGCATTTAGTTTGTAGTTTTGATTGAAACTCAGTACTTCTTTCTAATATCACTTTGATTCAGCTTGATAGTTCAATTAAATTAACATAATTTCACAATACAAGTAAAAGAAAATGCAAACTATGCACAAACAGTCACATTTTCAAGAACTATAGTAGGGAATGGACTTTGATGGTGTGCTTGTACACAGTGCTGTGTTTCTCCTTTGTTAGTACAAGGCAAGACCTCCTCTTTTCTTGTGATCCTTGTGTTACTTGTTTTTGCTGCTGTCCACTGCCTTAATTAGAATTTCTGCCACACAGCAACCTGAAAACTTGACAGTGTCTCTGCATTTCCTGTTTTGCCCGAGTGCAGCATGTCACTAACTACCTGGACACAGTGCTGTGTCCAGTTGGAGTGACAGTGTAATTGCTCTGTAGAGTTCAAAGGATACTAAAGAAACAAAAACATTCCCTTTTTTCCCTTTTTTTTTTTTTTTTTTTTTTTGGAGGGAACTGAAATAATTATGTTTGTAGGTGCGACATGCACTGCTGATTGTTTTAAGGAGTTATTTCCAGATCCAGTTCTGTAGGAATTTTGTTCCGTAGAAATATTGGACAGTATTGCAGTGAGCCAGCGAGTCGTAGTTCTTGCATCCCCATTCCAAAGAATATATCTAGTCAATTAAAAGACACCATTATCCGGGGTTATTTTTTTAAAGGCTAGTTTATAAATTAGCAGGCAGGAAGGGTCCAACAAAAAGATACTAGCAGCTGCATTGTGAGAAATGTAGGAGCCAGTATATTTAATTTTATTTATTTATTTGTTTGTGTGACTTAAAGTTGGGGTAAAAAACATCTGAAAATCAAGCCAGCTGTAGTATGAGACTCCTTCAGCGCCCTTCACATGATAAGAAATTTACACCTTGCTCACTGCAAGGTGAAGCGCAGAGCAATGGGGCTTTTATTTCTTTTTTTTTTTTTTTTTTCCATGTCTGCGCTTTACACCAGTACCTGCCCGGCTTGCATGTGTCACCTCGGGTACAGGTACAGTACAGGTACAGCTGTTATCTCATTGGTTGCGCTTTGAAATGTCAGCAGCAACCAAAGTCAAAGATGAAATAATTTCAATTTGGGAGTTGCAAGTTGAACTCCGTTGCCCCCTCCTCTCCATCTTTAGCTTGGCCCTTTACCTCCATTGCATTAATTTCATTTGCGTTGCTGTTCTCTCTCTTTTAATTAATTATCTTGACACTTCAGTCTCCTTTTTTTGGGGTTGCTTTGCCGTGTATGCAGTTGTTGCTAAAGCTGAGGGGACTTGAACGCGCATCTACCTTTATAAAGCAGCTAATATAACACACATTCTCTAAAATGACCCATGATTGGCTGAAAAATGTCTGTTACGATCTTCATTTTCTAAAGCCTGACTACAGAGCCAAGGAGAGGTCCAGCAGACTAGTGTTCTTTCAGACCATGGCGAAATCATAATATGCTGGAAGGTTATAATGGAATTTTTGCCCAGTGACGCCAAAAATAAACTGCCTACCTCAGCCTTACAATCAGAATATCTGTGTCTCTGCCTTTCTATTTTTTATAAAATATATCTCATATGGGAGTGTGATAGTGTTCCCCTTTAAGATTGAATTTAATTATGGTTTCAGTTTGGGTTCAAGGTTAGAATTAGAAATGTGTTTCAGATTAGATATGAGGTCAGGGGGTGCTTGTCTTATAATTTGGGATAAGTGGCTTTCACCCACAAAGCAAAAGGGAACACACACATTCAAACCCCACACACATATGTGGACATACACATGCAAACCTGCCCCTCAGAGCCATGACTAAGTCTGCTAGATTACCCCGTCCCTGTTGGCACCGTGCTGCTGTGGGGAACATCAGGCCTTTTCCTGTGTGGTTGGCTGGCTGGCCAGTCGCTGTGTGTCCTGGGGGGCTCAAGTCACAGGGATTAGCTGCTGCTGCCACTGACCACAGCCATCTGAACTCCTATTCCCATTCTGACCTCAGGCAACGCACAGTCTGCTGCTTCATTAGGTCACTCCACCACCTCTAGCTGGGGGGGAATTTGAAGGCAGGTCCAGTCTGGATTACCATATGGCTCCTCTTGGTTGTGCTGTCATGAAATATGAATCCAACACAAAGACTACTGCTCCTAACGTGCTCAGAAGTGTCACATGCCCAGCTGGACACAGCCAGAACTCTGGAGGCATCGATGTTGTTCAGGTTTCATCACACTTGAAGGTCTGAAGTTTGTGTATTGTCGCTCGGTTCATGGTCGAGTCCACTTTTGTTTACCTCAGCTCAGTGTCAATCCATATTATTTTCACCATCTTGAATGCACAAAAGATGCTGCTAGACTTTGATTTAAAGGTGTTAGGGGGAAAAAAAAAACACGCTCTGCTGGAGAAATTATCATTTTGTGGATGTAATAGATGAAACTAACAACCAAGAGAAAAACAGTTTTTCAACACCCTAATTGTCTTGTCTCTTTCTCCACCCACACCCTCAATTAGTGCAGATGAAATCCTCCCTTTGTGAAAAAGTACTCTGCGAAAGTGCAGTAGTGGTTTTACATGACATACAGAAGAAAATTGACTTTCAAACTGCAGAGGCACAGTGTAGTGTGCCAGGTGAGGAAGCCATAAGGGTCGGTTTTTATTTCTTAAGGCCCAGAGGTGTTTAAAGTGACAGAGGCCAGATGGTGGAGTCTTCATGCCTGGAAGGTGAACACAAACTGACAATACAGCCAAGGGTCTTCCATGATGAAGTGTGTACACTGGCTAAAAAAAAAAAAAAAAAAAACTCTATAAGACACTCGTCTTTCTCTGAAATCCTGTTGTTTTTTTTGTTGCTGGAATATTCAAAAAAGTAGAATTTTACCCACCCTAAAAAATTTATTTGAATCCGATAAAAAAACTAATGCCATGTATTATTTTTCAGTATTTATCAAGTCACTGCACTAGTGTAAAAAAAGGAAAGTAAACAAACAAAAAAAAACAACACTTGAAGAGTCACTGGAAACAAGTTGAATTGTTTAACCCATGTGGCAGGTTGTCTCTCTCTTCTGGCAGTGTACTTTCCCCAACTGGCAAAAGCTTTTCTCTGTGCAACGGAGAACTGGAACCAGTTCTGATTCACCATGATAAACTTCCTCAGTCCCATTTGCCATTTCTGACAGGTGTTGGCCCTACGTATGAAAAACAATATCTCAAGCTCCTGGCCTAAGCTATGGGACAACCTTTGGGGTGTTGAATGTCACCATCTGTTGAAGACCTGCTTAGTTGAAGTCATTACAGCACGTGGAGGGACAGCACAGCTCCAGCACTCACCCATGAGGGCCACGCTTTATTGCACAGAAACTCAGGTGGGCCCTGATCTGATTTCAGAGGCTCAGTCTGCAAAAGCGGCATTTGGGTTGACATTATCTACTTCTAATTTTTGCTCCCTCAAATGTTGAGATGATTTATTGGCCCAGCCATTTATTACTTTCAAATGCAGTATTAATGCACTTTAATATACGCTAGAGTCCTTTACCAGTTTATAACAATTATTTTTTGAGACTCAACCTTTCTTTGGGAGAATGTACAGTGTGCTC